>JACEGR010003056.1:0-113263 GCA_014170235.1 Listronotus bonariensis | reverse complement strand
GCTTCTTTGGTAACCACTATTTCACACGTGATCATTTAATCGATTTATTACGATCAGTTGTTAAACTATTAACGAATAGAAACTTTAAATGAAAAATTATGTAAACTTTATTTTGCTAAATAATTTTCCATTTCTAAAAGAAGTTTTTCGTTGTTTGTAGTAAATTTCTTGGCGGGTTTAAAATTAATATATATTTTTTAATTTACTGTGAATTAAAACTTACTTATGAATACCCAGAATACCAGTAACAAAAGGGCGGAAAGGGTCTTTTATAAAAAATGCAATATGAGAAATTGTTTAAATTCAAAAATTAATTCACCAGAAAACTCTTCGTTGGGGTACCACAGACAGAAAGTAGATAAGCTTGACTTGACACAGGTCAATGTGACAAGATATTCAAAAACTACCAAAATTTATGTCTGCGAAGATCACTTAAACGTAAGTACTTAATACCAATAAAAATTTGTCTAAAATGGGGTACAGCTTATTAGAATTATTATAAATTAATTGTTCGTAAAAACTCATTTATTTTATGTATCAGGTTTGGGTACCTATATATTTATTTAAAAATACTTGTCGTTTAGGTTTATATTTAGGTAACCAAAGTGCTTCAAGCGCTTAATGATGTTTGAGAGAGATTAAGAAATTAAATATACCTAAACGTGGCATATTATACCACCCCTTGATAACTGACAAAATGCATAAAGCATATAGCGCTTAAGTAACCCGAGTAAGTCCAATAATTTATAATTAATAACTATATATTAGGATTAAATATAACAATACTAATGGTTTTCTATAAAAACCTATGCGCCTGGTTTGTTTTAGCTGGAAGATGATATGAAGAAGAACGGCCAGTGAGAAAATAATGGGGGTAAAAAATAATAAAAATGTAATTTCTTATAAATTTGAATGTTAAATCGGTTGGAGACCATTGTAAAGTTAAAAACCTAAAAGTAATATTTACTCCAGTCCAGTTTTATCAACATCTGTTTACAGTGTGGATATCATCATCAGCAATACTGCTGCAAACTAAGAATACTGTGTCTTATTAAACCTCCTAAGAAAACAATAAAAAGCAAATATGTTGACTAAACTAGCATTCCCATAAAAGAGCTATTTTATTTTTAGAGCTAAACCAAAACATTCCATAAATTTGAAGATGTTCCAAGCTCCGATTCAAGGAATATTTCAGCCAGAAACATCAACGAAAATTTGGTTACTCATTTGGTTCGAACTGACCCAACTTATGATACTTAAGCCAAGGTTTTAATAAACCATATTTTTGTAATTTTATAAATTACAATTTTTATTGCTATTAGTATGGTATTTAAAAATTAAAACAATCTTAGTGCCTTGTAGTATGTAGAGCTTTTATTATTTTATGTCCTTTACAAATACAAGTAAACTAATTTTTAGTTAAAAAATATTATTTTTAACAAAATTTTTATTTGTATTATAATCAACAATTGTAATAAATACTATCTACTACTATTATACAGCTTGTCTACTTAAGTTCGCACCATATGGAAAACTTTTTTTTTATTAATTTTACAAAAAAAGTTATTTTTTATTAAAAATTCTGCATGGTTCTATACCTAAAATGCAATCATTAGATATTAATTGTTTGCAGTGGTATACGAGGAAAGCCAAAAATATTAATTTTGCTCAGGAGGAGCCCTTTATTTTCATAATATCGAAAACTTTTATAAAGAAAAGATGTTTAGAATTAAAAATAACAAAATATGCAAACTTGTTAATTTTCAAGAATTTTTTTTGTGTTAAGGGAGAAAATTTAAGTTTGCACAATAGTGCATACTTATTTCCAAATGTAACATGTAAAGAAAGCTTAAAAACTATCAAAACAGCTAAAAGTCACAGAAACGCTTGTTATTGCAAAAACACATAAAAAAATATTTCTCCAAAATAAAGCAATTGGCATATCTGAAAAGTATTTTTAATCCTTAACTTCTTTTTTATAAATTTTTTCGATATGAAAAATAAGGGTACTTTTCTCTTGAGCAAAATTCATATTTTTTGACATCCTCGTAAACCACCGCATAAACATAATATTTGATAATTTCATTTTGGGTTTTATACAATGCAGAACTTTTTATAAGAAATAACTATTTTTTGTAAAATTTGTAATGCAAAGTTTTTCATATGGTGCGAACTTAGGTAGACACGATGTATTATTATCTTTTTTTTAAAGAAATCTATTTCTATTTAAATTAGATTTTAGTATTTTCGTAATTTAGTATTAAGCATTTTACATTCAAATTATTCTTTTTATGTTAATATATTTTAAGTTCATTAAAGAAGTAATACTATTTGTGTCTCTTTTAAGCCTTTTAAACAGCTAATATTAGTTGCAAATTTGCCAATAATCTGTAAAAAGTACATTTTTTATTTAAAAAAATAATACACCTTATGTTCTTAATGTAGTAGGAGAGCTAGTGAACCCTTCGAGTAACGTTGGGCCTGAAAGGCTAGAAATTTGTATAGTGATGAGTCATAGCATGCTAAGTACGACAATCATCACCTGGCAAGCATCAGCCGTGCACATTATCACCCTGTATTTAAAATAAATAAAATAAATAAATCTTAAGCTTAAAAATTTTCTAGGATTTAGTTCATTTATAGTAAGGTTTGATAAAAAAATTGACAGGCATTTTCAATGAGCACAAGTACCTACCTGCCAGGCGAAACTGAAAGGTGTGGCTGATTTAAATGTCCATATTTCCAAAACTACTCACCTGTATTACCGTTAAAACGATCTTTAAAAGAGCTTTAAGAAAACACCACATTAGGTACACCTAACTTTATTATCTGGAATACATTACGCAAACAACCAACTTTCGGTTTGCCTAGCAGGAACTTGTGCTTATCAAAAACGCCTTTTTTTCATACCCAACTATAAATGAACTAAATCTTAGAAAAATTTCAAACTTACAGCGCTAAGTTTTATTTATTTTATATTTTTTTATTTTTAAAAGTATACAGGGTAATGATGTGCAGGGCTGATGCTTGCAAAGATGATTGTCATACTTAGCATGATATGCCTCATCACTATATAATTTGTAGCCTTACCTTTTTTCCAAGGTTAGTAATAGGAGATGAATGTTAAATTAAAGAAATGTTTAAACAAAAATTAACTAGAATTTGAATAAAGAAAAATAACTAAAAAAAATGTGGGCAAAATATGAGATATCGATATAAAATATAAAATAAAAGTAAAAAGTTAAAATGAAAACTTAGAAAATCAACCGAACTCTAAAGAAAAAGCATTGTGCGGGTCAACATGTAAAACCACAAGAATGCTGGCAATTTTCAAGCTTAAAGAAAAAGGTTAAAATGGCAAGACTTAACCGAAATCAAAGAAAGACATAGTGTGAGACTATTATTTAACTTATTAACAAAAACCTACTCTATTGGAAAACTATAGACAGACTTAAAAGTAAAGAAAAGGGTGAGGTGGTGATTCTTTTGTCCAGCAAACATTATGACACTTTCTACTTTACTAAATTACTTATAGGCAAGCAGATTCCTTGAACCAAACCAAACATTATAGATTTCAGACGTCTTAAAAACCATGGCAGGAGCTAGAGACATACTTTCATTATTAACTAACTGAAGAACATTATAGGACAGACTTTCTAACCAATCATATATTGACTTTCAGCTGGCTAACGTTATAGACAGGACTGACTTCTTTCAATTCTTATATGAAACTTCCGATCGTGACTTCTGGGCAGGTGCTTTGTCCTTATAAAAAGCCAAACCCCACGTAATATTGTCAAGGTAAAATTGGCTTAAAATCCTCGGGGGCGTTCCAATTAAAATATTGAACCCATCTGTAAACATGCAAAAACACATTGACCAATTAGGGTTGAGATTATTATCCAGTGCAGCATCCCTTTAATACACATTAAGTCAATTCTATTGGTTAGGGTGTTACCGACAGAAAGGTTAAAAAAATTACAAATTGCAGGATTTATATCCATGTTAAACCTGGAACAAGAGATTAAACACACGTTATTAACCCATTTTGGAAAAAAAAAACAGAAATATACAAATGATTTAAAGTGGCCTACAGAATTATAGCAGTATTTATAGGATTTCTCAACTTGCCAACGACAACATAACGCATACTTCATTTACCTATTTGGCCAAAATGGTCTAAACAATCCAGCTTCATATTTTTAATATGCTTTAAGTTGTTGACCAGTATAGCAATCTATCACTTTGGTATTCAAATTTACCAAGTCCATCGCCCTAACACGGGAATGTTAATAAATTTTATTCCAGGCTGCATCTCCATAGTAGGAATTGCATATGGGTCAATATTGTCTATTATTTCCATTTTCTGATCATATCGGAACTTAATATCACCCCTAAGGGTTAAATAACAACTATCGAGCTTATTTTGACAATAAAATGCCAAAAAGTCACAAATTTATAGAAGCGCACCTGACAACGCCGCCCAGCCCCAGCAAAAATGGTACCTGTCAAAGTCACTGGTTCTGAATTGTCAAATTTCGATTGGTTGTATGTGTTTTGGTTGAATATGTCAAAATGTAAATTTAAAGTAAAATTAATTAATTTTTAATTTTTGTTTCTATAATGATTTTAAATTAGGTCATTCGTTTAAAAGTCATTTAGAATTTAAGTTAAAAGAAAAATAAATTAACTGTTTTCTTTTTATTTGAACTTAGTTTTTTCATTCATTAACGATAATCATAATTTCATTGTCTTATTGCTGAAAATATCTAAATTTAATAATATATTCAACCTTAGTTAATAACTATTTGTTCTAAAAAACGTAGATTTACCACTTGAAGACAGTAAATCTACGTTTTAGTATAACAAATAGCTATAAACCCAGAATAAGCAGGGCCGTATTATTCATTAGGCTGACTAGGCTAGCAGCCTAGGGCGTCATGAAAAAATAGGCGCCAGACAGGGGGAGCAATAGGCGCTAGACAGGAGAGCTTTTAAAAAAGTGTAGGGTGAGTGAGGATGATGAAATAGGGAAATAGGCGTGGGGAAACAAAGGTGCTAGGCACTCAAAATAGGCGCTAGAGAGGAAAAAGACTTCTTTTTTTTTTTGCTCTTCAAAAATTTTCTTGATGAAAAATAGGCGCTCTGGGTATTGTAGCCTAGGGCGCCTTAAACCGGCCACATGACCTGAATAGGTTTGAATCTATTATAAAATTTAAATATTTTAACACGATAAGATTGATAAAATTATTATTTTTAATGATGTAATATATTAACTTATTCCAATAAGTAAATAAGACTTTGTTCAAAAATTAAGTAAACCGTTTTTATTTTTTCTTTAACTTAAACTAAAAATAACTAAAAAAACGATTAAAAATAAATATTGATAAATCTTTTTTATGAGCATTGAATTCCCTTTAAAATCAATTTTTTATATATATCTTTATTTTTCGTTAGTTCCAAAATTTACAAATAAAAAGGTAAATCTATAAAATATATCAATGTTTAAAGCTTGATTACTCCCAAAGGTTTTTAATACCAGTTTTTGTAGGCAATTTAACTTTCTAAAAATGTGTACATATTTTTTTACCTTGATAGTTAGGGAGCTTTGACGCAAAAATAAAAGAACAAATAAAAAATCTAATTTTGAAAAGAGACTGATCTTTAAATATTATTATTAACGGATCAAATCTTTACGATATTTTCTTGTTGTAACTAAAAACTATTTTTTTGTTTTTTAAATTAAAATGGACTTTTTGGCTCAGTCTAACATACATACATAAATTGCAAGTTAAATAAAAGCTTTTAAAATGGGATTATCTAAGTAATTTTAAATTATTATAAACAGAAGTCCGCAAATTATTTGTTTTCAAGATAAAGGTCGTTAAACTTTGGAGAAAATTTTAATATTATTAAACCATTTTTAATTCAAATATAAACTGTATTGGATATAGCTTTTATCTGTTGTTGTTGTTGTTACATATATAATTGCTAATGAGACATTGAGAAAACCCCAATAAAAAATAATACAAGTTTATTTTTGCACCAATATGCAATAAGGGAATTTTTATTTTATTATTTATTTTAAATATTTTTTAACGTTTTATCTATTCTAAAGTGCATAAGTGTTTTAAATCCCTCAGCAAAATATAGCCCTCCCGTTGGTCGGGCTATAAACTTTGTCTCGGGATTTAAAATACCGCTTTATTCCTAGGTATATAATGTACTATTAAAATTTCCATTAGTCTGAAACAAATTTGCTTTCCTGACTTTTTTAAATTTGACGTACGGTTCTCGCGTAGTTAAATAGAAACCATTTCTCGGCATGGTCATTTCTGTATCGCTAATTAGTCGAGGCAATGAAGCATAAAAGTTTAGAAATTTTTAGAAAAGGACTAACTCGAATGAGGTTTTGCTTTTAATTCCAAAAAATTACTTGTAAAATTCCCACCCAATTTTAACTTTATGCAAACCGGAAATTGCATTGCTTTAGCCAAAAATGCATTAGCTTTTCCAGCTGCAGTCGCCAGCTGACATATCCAATACCACATTATTAACCTAGCTCCCTAATATGCAAAATTGGAAAATTAAAATAAAGAAAGTAAAACAGAATGTGTTATACTAACAAAAAGTTTACAAATAATAATATTCGCATTCCAATTTATTTCTATAAATTCCGTGCAAAAATAAAATATTTACGCTGTCTTTGATAAGCGTCTAAGATCCATTTTTTACATTTACCATTTGTTAAAAAAATGCCTTTATGGCACAGTATATTAAGACCTACGCTAACATACGCTGCACCTGTATGGTCGGATGTCTCAGATACTATGCAGGTTGCAGCGCATGCAAAACAAAATTCTTAGAGCTGCTACAAGATCCGGGCAGATATATCCGTATAGATGATTTACATGCTATAGCTGAATGTCAAACCATAAAAAATATATAGTAAATTAGACAGAAAAGTTTTATACAGTATGTCCACTGGATGGACCTTACAATAGGACAAATGGACCAAGCAATTTAAATGTTTAAGAAAGTTGTGTATGGCAACTGCTTTTGCTTTTTAAAAAACAAGATTAACGTTGATAAAATTGTTTTGTTTTGTTCAGGGCTCCAAAACCATAAAAATCTGAAAATGGATCAAGACAAAACTACGTATTATTTTTATTAATTTAGCAAAATGTTAAATATAAAAGGTTTTTAGAATTAAATGGGGATTCCATATCTGAAATTTCACATAAAATAAACCCATTTTTTTTTATCACGATTATTTTGATCATGTTTTACACCTTTTATACGTAATTTACCTGGTTTTACATTTTTTGTATTTAAATCTGTTTGCAAACTTTGACAATAAAAAAATATTTTGTTGTAATAAAACAAGAGTAAATTAAATATAAAAGGTGAAAAAAATGATTTAAAAAAATGTGACCCTAAAAACACAAAATTTTGTTTATTTTATAAAATTTCCGATATGGGATCCTTATTTAGACTCTAAAAACCTACTTACAGCATTTTGCTAAACTAATAAAAATTAAGGTTTTTTGTCTTGGTCCATTTTCAGATTTCTGTAGTTTTTGGAGCCCTAGTCCAAAGAAAACAAGTTTCTCAGTGCGAATCTTGTTTTTTTTTTAGAGAAACGCAAAGCTGTTGGCATACTACAACTTTCTTAAACATTTAAACTTTTGATCCATTTGTCCTAATGTAAAGTCCATCCGTGTAGACATAATGTAGAACAAAAATACACCTTCTAAAATTAACTAGAAATTTAACAGATGTAAGGGGTCAATGAAAACGTGTCATTCATAAACCTTTCTTTAACAGGTGCATTTTAAGCAGAAAATCGCTGTCATTGGTCAAAAATTCCGCTACTATATATATATATATATATATATATATATATATATATATATATATATATATGCATACTCTCATATATATATATAACTCTTATTTTGTTTTCTTTAACCATTTTTCTATGATATTTGTGCTTATTTTTCCTTGGGATAACCTAATTCCCAGAAAAATAAGACAAAATTATATATATATATATATATATATATATATATATATATATATATATATATATATATATATATATATATATATATATATATATATATATATATATATATATATATATATATATATATATATATATGGGTTTCGCTCACAACCTCATTGCACATTGGCATTGCACTGTACAATCTTGGAGATTCTAAGGAATCATTCTTACAAATCTTTAGACACAAATCCAGGTTTTTTGATTCAGATCTTTTCTGAAATTTATAAAATAAAAATAATACTAAACTAACATTGGCCTAAAATTTATCAAAATAAAAAAAAGAACACAACGAAGATAGAATAAAAAACAAAAGCTTTTTAAGATGGTCGAAAAAGTCTTCATAACTGCTCGTTTGTTTTAATGGGTTTTCCAAAGGGTCCGCAGGTGGAGGTTTTCACCCGGAGAACCTGGATGGTTTATCCAGGAAAGTAGACCGCCATTTTTCAGATAATACTGTATATATGTAACTGTTAAAACTATGTACGCAACTATAATAATAAAAGCTTTTAAAATTGGAATAGTTGAAATTAGGTCGTTGGAGCTGCACAGCGGACATGAGATGAGTTCGAATCCTGCTGAGGCCAAATGGTTATTTATAGAAGTTGGTCGGAAATTCTAGTGGTTAGCTCAACAACAGACGGAAAAAAGTGCAAAATGTATAAACGCTAAAGGCCACCAACGGACCTGGGCGCCGGAAGACATTTGCCGTGTCCTGCGCAACCGTAGACATGTGAACCCCACTCATTTAGTAGCTTCGCTATGTCCCCCTGGGTGGGGACGCGTTCTTAGGTTGTCGCGCATGGGACTGTAGTTCGGAACCCAGTTAAGCTGTAGGTACCGTCTGGCCGACATCAACTTTAACTTTGGTAAATAATGTTGTATTCAGACATAAACTCAGGGCCAGCCCGAGGTAAAGTGCCGCCCGAGGCGGCTACGATTTTGCCGCCCCCTCTGAAATAAGGAAAAAAATGTAGGTTCAAAAATTATTTTGAAGGCCCGTTTTTACAGAGAAAATTTGATATTTTAAGTTGGGTTATAAACAATGTCATGAACTTTTAATAGACGTCAAAAGTAAAAGTGTCTGAATTTGTTGTCATGCTCGTTTTTAAATTATTTATGTAAAAGCTGCAGAATCTGTAGTGAAGAATTCAAATTATTATAGTTTTAATGTGTCTCTGAAACAAACGTTTTTTTTTTAAAATGAGAATTCAGAACCAGTTTAATTTTTAAATTGTGAGTGATGTGTTTGCTAGGACTCCAGAAGAAATATCCACTAAATTAGCAAAAGCAGATCTTGTTTGAAATTATGTTTAATATAATAAATATTTAACTTTGCTATTTGAGCTAAAATAATTATAATGTGTTAAAATTCATTTGGTTTTAGAAATATATAAAAAAGTAAACACAATTTAGCTTTTAAAATATGTCCCAATAAATAGTAAGTTATTTAAAGTAGGTATTACCGTACCCTAAAATTAAATATATTGTATTTATTTAGCCCTAATTTCATATCTTTATAAGGTGCTTTCGAGGTGATATAAATTAGTGGTCATAAGTTTGTTTTAATTGCTGCGACAGTTTTTAGTAATTAACAATCTATTTTTATTTATATCTCTAAGACGGATAACGATATTGATTTGAGGTTTTCACCATTTTTTATTTTTTTTAACGCTCCTAATATATGATCTGAAAAAGAAAATACCAATGCATTTAAAATGTTTGGGAAAGTCATACATAAGTTATTATATAATATTTTTAAGAAAAACCGTTTTCTATTTTGGTGGCTACCATTACGCCCCCTAGCGGTCGACTTAAAATCTTAAAAATAATTTCCAGCATTTCTCCAGCCATATTTACATTAGAATTTTTTCCGGAAACCGTATATATATAGTTCCCGAGATACATCGCGGTACTCGCTTAATTGCCCACCCTGTACTTAAAATACACAAAAGAAATGTCTTTATTTAATCGAAAGAAAATATTCTTTTTATTAATAAGTAATATTCTAAAAAATATTTTTTTAGCACAAGCGTAAAAATGGGTCCAGTCAAGTAAACATAGATTTTTTAACTTAGGAATATTGATGTTTTTTTTAAAAGAGGTAATATTTTCCCGACGCGATAACTTAAATTCTATTTTGTTTTAAATAGAGACAAAATATATTACTTTGTCTTGGCTAGATATTTTAGTTTTCCTGTAAGAATAGATTGTCTTAAACATCGCTTATCTTATTATTCTTTATCTAAGTTAATTTTTTTCTTATTTTAAGAATATAGGTATACTTGTTTAACGAATATACCGTATAAGCAATAATTATTGTTATATCGCCCAGATATGCAATAACAAAACTAGCACTATTAGTCACCCACGTTTACATGCCGATATTTGCGTTAGACTGTTTTTTTACCACGCATTGCTTATATGAATAATTGACTGGCAAGATTCTGTAAAGTAAGGACATTATTATTTATTAGAAAGATAATATAACTTTATTGATCAAAAATATTGTTTTTCTTTAAGAAAATTTGTTAAAAGTTAAAAATATAAGTTCAAGAAAATTTGTATTCTACTTGCAAGAATTTTATTTTTTGTGTGTGTACATAATATATCTTTAATTTCTTTGCGCAATAAAAATACTAATGCATTAAAACATTTTTCTCGTCTTATACCATAAACAACAATGTGAGAAACAGTCTTTATTTCTACCTTTATGATTATTATCGATCAGCGTTGTTGACACTTATCCGCTTTGTTTTGTACGGTTTTTCTTAAAACAGCAGGGTGTAGCCCGACTGTTTTGATTGAGTAACTTTTATTTGCAAAGCAATATTTTTGGGCTTCTTAATATTTCTCTCTTAAGGTAGTTTGGTAAAATGGTTGACTTTAGATAACATTGTTTGAAACTGTTTAGGGTGTTTTTTTTTAATTTAATAGTCTTACTTATTCTCCGCAAGAAAACGTGTTTTCTTATAAATAGAAATAATATTGTAAACAACTAACTAGCAATAATTATCTTCCCAACTGACGCCCTTAAGTCAAATGTCATTAATATTAAAATGGAAGGTTACTCGAGGAGCAGAGGTGAGCCAAAAAAAGTTTATTGATAATTTCAAAAATATTTTCACTGTAAAAATAAAAAGACTTAGTAAAAATAACTTTAAACTAATATTAGGCATTACCTCTATTTATATTTCGCGGCACACGTGGCAGAAGTAAATAAATTAAATTTTGCGTATTAATACCTTTTTAATTTATGTACTTATTTTGATTCCAAACTCAAATAAATCCAGTATGTCCTCGTAAAACTCTCGACAATAGGATAAATAAATTAAAAATTTAAATGTTCAAGAAAGTCCATGGCAACTGCTTTTGGTTCCTAAAAAACAAGATGCACGTTGGGACATTTATTTTGTTTTGTAAGGGCTTCAAAACTACAAAAATGTGAAAATAGACTAAGACAAAACTGCTTTTATTGTTAATAATTTAGCAAAATATCGAATTAAAATTAAAGCAGAATCAGATATTTGAAATTTTATATAAAATAAACAAACAACTTATTTTTGGTTTAATCTTATTTTAATTATGTTTTACACATTTTTTACGTAATTTATCTGGTTTTACATTTTTGTATTTAAATATATTTCTAATCAATCTCTTAACAATAATTATTGTGTTGTAGATATTAAAACTAGGTAACTTACATAAAAAAGGTGTAAAATATCATTTAAAAGAATATGACACTAAAAAAGATGGTTTATTTAATGTAAAATTTCAGATATGGAATCCCTCATCCTGCTGAATTATTAAAAATAAAACTAGTTTTGCGTTGGTCTATTTTCATATTTTTAGTTTTTAAAGCCCTTAAACAAAACAAAACAATTCTCATACCCTTAATCTTGTTTTTTCTTTAAAAAGAAAAAGCAGGGACTGCCATGCACGAATTACTTAAACATTTAAATTTTTGGTCTCAGTTTATCTATTATAAAAGTCCATCCGTTGACATAATGTAGACAAAAAATCTTTACTTAAATAGTGCACTGGTAAATAAATATCTGTTATTTTAGAAATAATAGTTAGACATTACAAATGTCACTTTGGAATCTTTTTTTATTCCTATCATCTCCTACTGTTAAAAAAAAATGTAAAATATTTTCGAATCAGGTGGAAATTAAATTAAAAATGTTTTGGTAAATAAAAATAATCGGTTATAAATAATTGTTTAACTATCTATTTAAAGAGCGTAAAAAAGTCGTCATTTTAAATTTTGTTAAGTAAATTATTACTTTTCTAACTAATATATATATACATATATATATATATATATATATATATATATATATATATGTATATATATATATATATATATATATATATATATATATATATATATATATATATATATATATATATATATACATATATTAGTTTACACCTAATTTTCCTAAGTAATGATAGGCGATAAAAAAAAGTATAAGGGTATTTTAATTACTTTTTATATTTTTCAAAATAATATTTTTGCGATTTTCAAGCAGCTCGTATATTATAGTGTAATTTTTTAGCTTTTAGTATTTTTGACGAAGCAAAAATTTTTATGAAGAATTTTTTTTTTTTAATATTAAAAATAAATTTTTTTACAGGTATAGTTAAGTCACACACTGTATATAATCCATTTCCGGCCAACCGGAAGTGACCAAAAAATTAAAAATATGCCTAATCTTTCCTTTTTTTCAAGCCATTTACCTCTATCAAGTCTTATTTTAATATGTCTAATGGTCTACAAGTAATGGCTTGTCTAAAATTTTTCTGACACTTAGTGTCAGGGAGTGATATAAGGAAACGGGCAAGTAATCAGTTTCCTGGAGGTGACCTATCGAGCTTATACCTTCCTGGGTAGTGGTAATAGACATGTTTAGCAGAAAAATAAAATTAGCCTGATACTTCTCTTTCTGTGGTAGTAAAATGTCACAACCAAATGGCGAGGATATAACAAAAAACTAAGGCGCATACCGCATTTAAATAATTTGATTTGTTTTAAAGTTATTCGTGGTCATAATAAGTCAAAATGTAGTCGGAAACCCTGTCTTATGCCACATATGGATAAGCAATATTTGTGACTACAACTACTACTGAGATGTCGATGAACAGTTAATTATTTTCTTTTAATCTTTGAATTAACGTTAAATGATATTAACAGCCTTAAAAATGGTGTTGCGCCAATATTAAAAGCATTTTATATATTATATTTTCCTAAAAGTTAATTAACGTGCAATACACAAAATAATTGTTGTTAAAATTTTCAGCACTATTTTGGTAATAATTTTCAGAATAATTCTCGTGTGTGTTAAATGGTTCTTATATTGCAATTTTAAAGAATTTTATAGATGCCGGTTTTTAATGCAAATAGTGCAAGGCATGAGCGCCCGCAGGATGACTTCCAGGAAGGTGCAAAGTAGAAAAAAAAGTAAAAAGGTCCTCTTTCACCAAACAGCCTGCCACATCCTTTTAGTCCTTTTAGTATATTTAAAACACCGTCTATATCCTTTCTTTCGGTTTTGTCCTGGGGGTACAAAACATCTAAAAATGACTTAAATCAATATTTTTTTGCCAAAACTTACTACTTTTCATCCATTATCAAAAGCCAGGGGTGCAAGTGCACCCCTTGCACTCCCTCCCGGCGCCCATGGTGCCTTGCCCATAATATACAATTTCGTACCAGTTTTTTTATTTTGTTTTTTCTTTCGGTTTTAAAAATGAAGGTATTTTTTTGTATATTTTAGTTATACATTTCCCTTGTATTTTCAAAGTATAGGGAAAGTTTTCCTAATTTTTAATTCACCAATTAAAAATTTAAACATATTTAATTTTTATTTTCTTTTGTAACAGTTATCCTAGGATACACTGAATAAAGTTCATAATAAAATAATATTAAAATTTTGTTGCTCCTAACTAAAATAGTACAAAAACCTAAAAACTACAAAACTCTTATTTTAATTTACGTCAAAGTAAATAATGAAATAAAACAATGACTTTTTCTAGCACTACTTGCTTTCCTTTGTGTCAGAGAAAAACAAAAAAGATTTGGTCTGTGTGTCCCATAAAAGAAAGTCAAGAACAAGAGCTTGAATAAACAATATAATTTCTTTTGCTTCGGTTCAGCGAACGCTGAAAAACTGTTGACTCAAGTTTTTAATAATGATTATAGTTACTGTGCTCCAAAAGAAGGAGAACAAACTAATTACAGTAAATATAAATAGTTTTTAAATAAAAACTTTTAAATATTTTAAATGTAAAATATATTAATACACTTTATACAGGGCATTCTTTAATTTCCCCTTTACCTTTTTTTATCGAATCAATTTAGAAAAATACAACTTATTGCATTAATACTATATTTCAGGGTAAAATTGACAAGTAAAAATTTTAAGATCTTGGGAAAAAATAAATAAAAAGCGGGGTCTTGTGGCACATAGTTTTTTTCTTTTAATTCTGGAATATAAAGTTAATCCTTTTACCTTTCACAAAATGGCGGTAGTTTTAAAATCATCCAAATAACTAATTTGGATGGCCATATTCCCGAAAGTAATTAAAATAAATGTGTTTTATGACCGCCCTTTTATTTATTTTTTCTCAAGATGGCTCGCAGCAGCCATCTTGAAATTTTTATCTGTCCAATTTTACTAAAAAATATGGTATTTATGCATTAATTATATATCCACAGGTTTAAATTTTTAAATTAAACCTTTTAAAAATAGAAGAGATATATTAAATAGTAATATATATTTTTTCTTAATTAAGTATATAGAAAATATTAAAGAAATGCACTATATAAAAACTGTCATAAGTTATTTTTACTGACTAAACAGATATTTATAAAATAATAAAAACAAAAATTATATTTAATATATTCTCTATTATCAAAGAATATTATAGCTATTGCAATAGAAGTCCAGTTCAAATGGCAGAATTACACGTGTCTGAAATTCTATTGCGGTAGCTATTATATTCCTTGGTATTATATAAATTATTATAACATTAATAATTTTTTTAAACGTATTCTATAAAATCTACTAATGCCACATAATTTTACTATTTGACGTTGTTAAAATTTTTATTTTTATAAATTGTTTTTTTATCTTTGGATAATCCACGAAGGCTGAAAGCCTAAATACTAACGTACCGTGGTGTCTTAAGCAAGGAAAGAGGAAGTTTGTTAACACGAGACTTAAAAACTTCAAGATTTGGGGGGAAGGAAAGACCTCCGCTGGCAGTAGGTTCCACAGTCTAGAAACTCTAGAGATAAAAGAACAAACGAAATGGGAAGTTCGAGGCCTCTCCAATTGGGCCGTATAGGGATGCATACGTACGGCACCACGAGTTTCCCTGTTAGAAGCTGCAAGAGGAGGGACTATACTGGATAATTCGTCGGAGCAGAAGCCGTAAAAGTATCTATAGAAGAGCGATAGATCTCTCACAGCTCGACGATGGGCAAGGGAAGGAAGACTTTGAGTAAGTAAAGGATCATTAGAGAGTGTATAAATTGGAAGGAGAAAAATACTTTTTGGCTCGAAAAAGAAATCCAAGCTTTTTTGAAGCCGCGGTGGCTATAGATACAATGTGTTTATGCCAGTTAAGGTTATTCTCAAATGTGACGCCCACAAGGTTAAATGTGTCCCCGATCTGCAAAACCTGACCACCTATAAGCAAAGGATAAGTGTTTGATGATTTTTTTCGCGACAAGGAACATGACTGTGTTTTGGATGCATTAAATTGAACGAGATTTTTGGCGCCCAATCCAATATCAAAATAAGATCCTGAGAAAGAGATATCTGCATCGCCCTGCGTTTGCTTTACAAGTCGGTTTGAAAGATTGGTTTAAAAACCTGAAAAGTGAAGAAAAGGGTACTATCGTCAGCATAACTATGAATGGGATTGGTTATGGAAGAAAGAAGGTCGTTAATGTGAAGAAGAAACAAAGTTGGTGCTAGTACTGAACCCTGAGGCACTCCAGCATTAATTTCGTGAAAGCTTGAAGAGTGGCCATCAACAATGACTGATATACGTCGATTAGAAAGATAACTGGAGAGCCAAGAGCAAAGTTTAGTTGGAAGACCGTAGGAGGGAAGTTCATTAAGAAGTGCGTCATGCCAGACTTGGTCGTAAATATTGTTATTTAATAAGTGTATATGTCGCAGGCAAATGGTTATTTTAGGCAAATGGCTTCTGCCTAGGCAAATGCTTTCTGCTTGGGCAAATGGTGTATTTTTATTTAAATGCTATTTTCCTAGGCAATTTTCAGGCAAAAGGAAATAAAAATATTTGGATAACCAGATGGTCATGCAAAACTGTCACATTGTGGGGTCATGGTTAGTTCTGGTTAGTAAAATCGTTTTGTTTTTTTATTTATTAATAAACAAATTAAAAAAAAATAACCAACCAAAACTATCCATGACCGCCCTAATGTGACAGTTTTACATAACCGTCTATAGCATTTCGAACCAATCAAATTACACGTGCTTGTGCTTGCTTAAATAAAAAATATTTTCATAAATTCATTTACCCAGGCAAAAGGCAATTGCCTAGGTAGAAACTATTTGCCTAAAACACCCATTTGCTTGCGACATATACACCGATTGAGGCTTTTTATGACCCTTTGTATATAGTGGACCTTAAACAATTTTTAAATAAAAAAAATCAGTTTATTTTATAAGTAGTGCTAAAAAGTTATTGTTGTTATTAATTTTTTTGAAGTGCGTAGAATATGAAATATTTCTAAATACAATCATATCAGTATAATCACAGCATATTACAGTACAAAAAATAAAAATATATACAGGGTATTACAGAATGTTGGTAAAAAAGTAAAGCATAATTAAAAATTTAAATAAAAGTTTATATAGTACTTGTCTTAAGTCTGAATATCCTGTACTAATTTTTAATCATCTTTTTAATGGTGATCTAATAAACAGTGTACGTCCTTAAAAAAAATCTATATTTTTTGTCTTCCCTGTATAATATTACCAATATTACCATTAAATAAATCCTTAAAAGAGCTTTAAGAAAATACCACATTATGTGTATTTAACCTTATCTAAATGAGGTATTCAGTACCGCCATTTTGTAGTAGGTTAGGGTTGTGACTTTATATTCTGGGGTTATAAAGTAATCGTCAGGAGCTAAAATAATGTTCACAAGACCACCTTTTCCATTTAATTTCTTTTTTAAAATGGCGCCCAGCTTTCAGTTTGATATTTATATCTGTCATTTCCTGTCTAAAATTTGGTTTATGTTTTCTCACCAAAGTTTCCAAATTTTAATGAAAAAATACCAAACAATCCAAAAGTTAGGAGGGGGTCCTAAATTTAGACAAGCACTGCATAAACATGGGTCCGCAAATACATCGGTGTTAAACTTGTAAAGAATAAATTGTATTTTTTTAAATATTTTTTAATATATTTAAGGGGTAATTTATCACTAACCTGATTATATTGAATAAGT
Organism: Listronotus bonariensis; assembly: GCA_014170235.1. Classification (NCBI taxonomy): domain Eukaryota; kingdom Metazoa; phylum Arthropoda; class Insecta; order Coleoptera; family Curculionidae; genus Listronotus; species Listronotus bonariensis. The sequence continues at coordinate 95,700 of JACEGR010003056.1, read as the reverse complement.
TCAGTGGCATCTAGAGCGGCAACTGAACGAATATTTCTAACAAAAACGATACTCCGCTAACTGCTTAAATTTTTGTGCTTTTTTATGCAGGTAAATTAAAATACAGCTTTTATGTTTTGAACTTTTTTTTCGTATCAAAATCTCCTTATACTGTGTAAGGCTTTCGCGGCTATGTTTTTAGGCTATTCGGCCGTCATCGTAGATTTTGTTTCCCTGATGTTTCGCCAGCGCAAGTGGTTGGCATCCTCAAAAGGTTCTTAGTGAACTACTTAGTAGTAGTACGCAGGGAGTCGCTAGGAACCTTCTGAGAATGCCAACCACTCGCGCTGAACAAAACGTCAAAAAAAAAAAAAAATCTCCAACGACGGCTGAATAGCACAAAAACAGTTCCCTCATTGCATATTTTTGGAGCATAAAACAAGCATCGCCAAAACTTTTTATTTTAAAAATAAAGTTCAACATTTTTTAGGCAATTATATAACAAAAATAATAAATACTTATTTAAATAAGGTTTAAATTCCCCCAACAATTTTTAGTAAAATAGGTTTTTCAAATTTTTTAGTTTTTTGAATACTTTAATACCCTGTATCTTGAGGACAAAAATTTTGCGGACCTATGTTTATATAAACTTTTTTTATATTATCTGATACAGAATTTGCTCTTAAATATTTTTAACATTCTGAAACACCCTTTAAAAAAATATGATAAGTTACACTTTTTGTTTTCATGGCAAAGGTAACATTTGTATTAAAAACCTCTACTTCACTTTAAACGTTTTAATAACTAATACGTTAAGCAGGATGATTTTTAGGGTTTACGCAATAATTTGAGAAATAATTGCTAAAGACAAACAATAACTAATAATGGAAAAAAGGGAAGGAAACATGGTTAGTTGGGGTGATTTTAAAACATTTTAGATCAAAAAAGAACCTTAATCCTGGGGACAGAAAATGACTAAAAATGGGAAACGTTACTTTTTTTCTATCAAAATAAATTTGATATAATATTAATGGGCGACAATTTCAATTCTAATTGCCTAAAAAAAATATTAAAATGGTAACTTAAAAACAAATATTTGATTTTAATCTAACTATTTACATATTTTAGTAGCTTTATAGATTAAACGTAATATCCCGAAACGGTTTTTAAAATTTTAATTTTTAAAAAATTTATTAGTGTTAAAAAAATTCGGCTACATTTTTTGTAAATACAATATATTTGCAATAATTACTAAATGTTAATAAAAATGGGGTTGTGTGCTAAGAAATAGTAAAGAAAAAGAAAAAAAATACCGTTAAAAAATCCTTATAAATAATTAGCTTTATAATAAAAAAATAGAAATTTAGCCAACTTTACGGCCTTTTAGAAGAATTTTGTTTATATGAAAATATTCGGTAATCTATTAACTAAATGATGGTACAAACTATGGTGACCTGGAGGAAGGTGTGTAAATGATATCGGTATTATTTGAAAAAACGGGCTCAATTTTCAGCGTTTCTATTAAAAAACAATGATAAATATAAGATATTAAAACACAGTTGCCAAGCATAATAATATGTGGTAGAATTTATCCCATTTTTTTACTTACAGATAATTAATAATATAAAAAAATTATTAAATAGATTTTAAATGTCACCAAAGCTGTTTTGTTTAAAATTTAAACAAATTAAATTTTATATTTTATTATTGTTGTAAATGATTTACGCCACACAACTGTATTTTATTGTTTACAAATCGTTTTATATTTAGAACTGTTGAAATTGAAGGAATTCTCAAAATACATTTTTAAGTCTTAAATAGTAATTTGTAATATATAGATCGGATATTTAATAATTTATATGTTAATTAAATACCGATTTTATAAAGTGGAAGAATTATTTATTTTACTAGACAACATTGCGTCAAATTCAAACTCTCAAAAACAATGATGGGTAGCAACGAAATTTGAAACATATTGCCAAAATATTTCTTTTTGTGGATTGTGTTTAATAAAATAAATATTTTTAATATATAATATGCAATCAAGTAAAAATTGTTTTGTTCCAAATTGTAAGACGATATGTCTTTCCGCACAACAAAGAAAAGGATTGGGTGCCAGCCAGATATCTCTTTTTAAAGCCTCACCGGAAGTATTAACCTGTAAATTAATTTTTTGATAAATTTACGTGTAAGTGCCTTTAACTAATCTTCTTATTGTGTGTTTACTCCTAAATTATTCCTAAAAGATTCGTATATTTACATTATGTAATTTGACTTAAAACTAGGGTTGTCTTAAATAACTTTTTAACAGGTTCTAAAAACTCATTTTTTTTTATTTTATGACAAATTTAATTTTTGCCTTTTCTTTAATTTTAATAAATAAAATATAATGGTCTTTATTTATTTATTTTATTTTTATTTGACTCTTAAGTCTTATCGGGTCCTAAATTTGGTATATGGATTTTTTTGGGTCGCTAATATCGAATCTGAAAAAAATCAGAGATGTTTTTCCAAGAAATTCATCATCAATGTTAAACATTAAACTAGCCTAAAACTAACTAAACTAAAAATTCAACATTATTATAACCATAATGCAACTTTCCAGTCCAAGGTTCCTATCTCTATCCCCCTAGGGAAATAAGATCTAAAACTAAATTAACCAAATAATTACAATACGTTTATTATTATTTAACCGGAAATTGCATAATAAAACTTAAATTATGTTATTAAAAATTTTAGTACAAATTACTTTTGTACTATTTTTTTATTTACATTTACAATGTATACAGTATCCCTAGAAATCTTATAAGGAACAACAGTACCCTCTGGTGTCATATTTAGAAACCTAATTTAAACAAAAAAACAAGCCCGTTTTTAAAGCACGTCGATTACACACCTTTCTCCAGGTCACCATAGTACAAACAAATTTTGACGCTCTCTAACAGGAAAAAGGAGACCTCAGAAGGTATGAGTAGTAAAAATACGTCTATTAAAACATATTTAAAAAATATATATATAATATTAACTATAATGTTAACTAACATGAGTAATAATTTACCAAATATCTTTAAGTAATTAGGCAACAAGGCAAAAAATTTATAGGGAACAAAAATCCGGAATATTTTTGTCTTAATAACAAACTAGTTTAAATATAAATTGTATGTTTAACAAAACAAGTAAGCTAGTAAGTTTAAAAAAACACGTTCTAAGCCATTGGCTCTATTTACGACAAACAGTTTTAGTCTTTTGTTTTTAATTCTAGCCTTTTACAAAATGTATTAAGGGCATTTTTCTTAGCATTTTTTACTTTTGTTACAAAACAATTAAAGGAAGTATACTTATGACATTTTAAATAATATAAATATCTATTTTTTATTTGTTAAAAATACATATTTCTATATACGTGTATCCCAGGATATACAGGGTGATTAAAAAATCGATCACGAAACTTAAGGGGTGATGACAAAATGTCATTCGTTTTCGAGTTACGAGCTGTCAAAGTTCAATTTTTATTTTGGTTTTTTCGCCATATTGCATGTATTTTTTAACCAATCCAGTTGATATTTGGCACACAAATCGAGCTTTACAGATTCTAAAATTTTAAGACAAAAGTACTTTTTTAAATACCGCCAGAGGGCACTTTACCTAAAACTTAAAATTTATTTACATCATAATTTTTTTATTTTGACAGATATCGCAAAGCTGGGGGCGTCATTTTATAGGCAATCAGAAACTTAAAAAATAAGTTACTCTTTATTAAAGTCGATAAACCTCACCGTTTAGGCACCAATAGACATCAAAGTTTTCATCAATTTCAATCAAATTACCTACATACATACAGGGTGTCCAGTAACTCAACCGACAAACCTAACCAAACGATTCTACCACAAAAAATAAAAAAAAACTTTATATAAACATATGTCAAACGTCTTAGTTTCCCCATAAGGAGGTTTAAAAATTTTAAAATTTTTGGTCCATTTGTTCTCCTGTAATACCTATCTTGAAACACACTGTACAGGATGATTCTTAACCTACATACAGTGTGTCCCAAATTGGGCCTACATGTATTGGTAACTCGAGAACCATTAGAGATACAGTGTTGGTAAAATTAGAAAAGTTTATTGGCAAAATCAAGACTGCTTTTGAATTTTATTTATCTTTTGTGGTTTTCAAGATAATTAAGAAAAACCATTATGGTGCATTTTGAACTTTTTCCTGTAGCTCGCAAACTACTTTTTATTTTTATATTTTTTAAGATATCGACCCAAACTTTGGATTTTCATACAGACGCCATAATAGAATTTTGCATTTTGAAAAAGAGCTTTTCAAGAGCTTTTTATTAATGTATTAAAAAGAATGCTTAAGCGCTGAAAACAATAATTTTTGTTAATTTGATAGTAGGCTTAGACCAGACTGCGTAATGGCCGCCCGGTTTCATAAAAACTAATGATATTTATTTCTTGTTTAGAAACGATTATTAAAAACTTATTTTTTAAAGTTGTTAAACGAGAAATATTTTAAGGATTGCAATAATGGCTTTTAATTATTTCAATGAAAGGTAAATATGCTAGAATTTTTTTAAATCTAACGAAAAACGGAAGCTGCTGCACTTGCATACAGAGAACAATTTTTTGAGCGGCATCAACCTAATTAAAGACATTTTAGATTCTGAGTTACGAACTTGTTAGCCCATGAATCTTTTTGAAACCGAATCCCAAAACTTATACAGAAAATACTAAAGCAAAAGAGGCCTTTATAATGGAAAACGTTAGAGATGAACCCACAACATCAGTTAGAAAAGTGGAAGAACAGACAACAATTTCTAAGTCATCTGTGCATGGGTCTTTAAAAAACACCGTTTTTATTTATATAAACCACGTATTTTCCAGGGTCTTCAGGAAAATGATTTTAATAGACGAATCACCTTTAGTCAATGGTTTATTACTAAATCTCTACAGATACCCAATTTCCAATCCAAGGTTTTCTGGCAGACGAAACCCGGTTTACAAATTGTAAAAATTTTAATAGGCACAATTATCACTTCTGAGATACAGAAAATTTACATAATTTAAAAGGAAGGCGGCTACAAACATGGTTTGGTTGTAATGTCTGATGTGTGTGTGTTATGGGTTATTTAAAATGCGCCTTTAATTTACGTCACACAATTAGATAAAACATTTATTTTTCTGTTTTAAGCAACCGTTTAATTGAACCATTTATTTTTAAAGAAACTCTGAATGAAGATCTCTTGCAAGTACAAATTTTACCGGCCATATTAGAACTACAGTTTCGCCAAATGAAATAAATAATTTGTGGTTCCAGCAAGACGAATGTCCAGCGCACAGTACCAGGGAGGTTATTGAGGTCCTTAGAAATACCTTTAATAACAACATAATCTTTAATAATAGGCCAATTGCTAGGCCAGCTAGATCACCGGACATCACACCCCTGATTTTTATCTAAAAACTAGGCTGGAACCAAAACACAGGGTACAGGAAAAACCATAAACTTTCTTATTTTAAATAAAAGTCAACTTTTTTTCTGTATTTGTATTCTCTTTAAAATAATCTTTTTAATATTATATTATAAAGGATGATTCTTTTCAACGAATAGCTGCGGGTTAATACAAAAAAATAAGTAAAATAATAAAATTAAGTACCGCAAAATTATTTCTGCTTTGAATTTTCTTTTTTGCCGAGTAGGCTATTTTACTTTCTTAGGTAGCAATGTATTTTTTTAATTAATCACCTTATTTTGTAATTTTAGTTCTTAATGTAATTGATTAGATAAAAAAATCAAGCACGTGTATTTGATTTTATTTTTAAAATTTAAAATCGCTCTTTTATCACATTATGTTTATTTTTAAGATGCCAGCTATAAATCATTTATTTACGACATCAAATTACATAATTTATAAATAAATGATATATGATATCTTAAAAAAACCACTGTTCCGATATGTCATTAGAAAGGAGTATTGGTGTTTCCATTTAGAAATTTTAAATTTTCTTTTATTTATTACATTAAAAACTTAAAATTATAAAATGTAAACTACTTATTAAAGAAACTAAAATATATAACTATCTGTGAAATAAAAATAGGTTATTTTTACTTCCATATCCCACTTAACAAGAAACAATATTTGAAACAGAAATAATGGCGGTCCATTTTCTTTAAAAGTATTCTGTGGCCGCCATTTTAAAAATAAATGCCCTGTAGTATACGTTAAAGGAGAATTTTAAAGAAAATACAAATACAAAAAAGTAGGCACATGTATTTAAAATAAAAAAACTACTTTCGGTTAAACCGGAATTGATTTAAAGGTTGTGATAATGAAAAAAAAGTTCATGCTTCTAATATATAGTAAATTTTATATTGGTCTCTCAAAAAACGAAAAAAATATGGGGGTTACAGCATTATGTGTTAAAGTGCAGATATTAATATTAGAGAAAACGTGCTCTTCTAAATTAATTTGCATTGATGCAACTGAAAAAATGCCGATAAAAACGTATTCCAAAATAACAAAGTAATAATCAGTTTTAAAGCGCATGTGTTTGCTAAATTGAACACTATGATTACCTATAATAAAACAGCAATATTTCACTTACTACTGGTTTGCAAGACAAGTAAATAAATAATATGTAAATCTAAAAGAAACTAATTTGCCGATCTACCTATTAGTACTTCTTACAATGAAATGAACATAAACGGTTTGCTATTGCTTTGCGCAACGTAAGTTTAACAATTTAAACACTTGACAACACTAAAACACTTTATTAAACCCACTACATTAACACTACAACCAAGACTTCAGTACTTTACGATTCTACCTCTATCACTTATATTAAACAACTAACTACTTATACCAAATACTGACTGGGGCTTACTCCAGAATTATATACATAATTTTACCTTCTCCATACAATTTTAGAAACAATTACACTTTTCTCGACTGTTCTACTTATTATCTCTACAAAATACTAGAACCTAACTTATACACCATTATTTAAGGGTTCTACCATGTAACAATTTATACTTGTCAAGCATCGTAACCCTGCCTCCTCTTAAATTTGATCGTTTCTATCAGCTGCACTTATGTGATACTTAGTTCTGTCTTAATAAACAACTTTCAATTTACCTTTGAGGCTGTTTTGGGATCTACGATCCAATTAAACGACTTCGCGATAGTTTTGGTACTTCTTCAGGATAAGTGGTGTTAAATTGTCCAAAGTTTAATTCCTAAACCAAATCTTCCTGACATATACCATCACCTCCAGTCACGACGATGCGACTGCCTTTGTAGTGGTCTTAAATTAAAATCATTACAAACAGGAATCTGGGATCCACTTAAACGATATAGCGATTGCTTTGGTACTTCTCCAGGATAAGTGTTGTTTAGTTGTCCAAAGTTGTCGAAAATTCGTTAATTCGATTTACTAACTGTCGACAAAACACTGGTAAAGTCAAAATTTGGATATCTTCACAAATATCGAAATGAACCTTCCAGAATAATTTTGTCAGAATTCTACAAGCCAGTCACAATTGGATTACAGGCACGTCCAAGTCTCTAAAATAATATTTACAGAGTCACAATGTCCAATGTCTATTCACTGTATATCTCAGATCTGAAAACAAATTTAACGGTTTTCTATTGCTTTTCGCAACATGGGTTCAACAATTCAAACACTTGACAACACTAAAACACTCTATTAAAACCACAACTTGCACTTTACTATTTTATGACCCTAACTCTACCACTTATATCAAACAACTAACTACTTATACCAAATACTTACTGACTGGGGCTTACTCCAGCCTTATATACCTAAGTTTATCTTTTCCATACAATTCTAGAAACAATCACACTTCTCTAGGCTACTCTACTTATTATCCCTACAAAATACTAAATCCTAACTTATACACTACTGTTATTTAAGGGTTCTACCATGTAACAATTCATACTTGTCAAGTATCGTAACAATATTTAGATGTTATCATAATATTCGTGGCTTGGATGATTTTTCATTCTGCTTTTGGCCTTACAAGCTAAGTGTCTTAGCCAGATTTGATAACAAAACTATTTTAAAATAACTTGGAACAGAATAATATTTTCTAACTTTATTTTTCAACGTTAATAAATAAATAGACATGCTGTTGAAATCTCAAAAACCAGCCTAATTAATGTATAAGGTGTAATAAATTTTTAAATAAAATTTTAATTAGGAGTAAAAATTTTAATAAATGGTAAACCCGTTTGCAATAAGTATTAGTTCAATTATCGTATTATTTGTTAACTAATGTAGGTGTCAGTCATACACTGCATGATTATGTTGTGTTAAATTCATCAACGTTTACGGCCTAGAATAAATCTATCACTTCGGCATTTTAAAAAATGTGTTGCTAAGGATCACACTTTTCAGTTATACTTTTTACATACCTTTTAGGTAAATTTTGTGTTAATTTTTAAAAAGCGTTATTAAAAAATATCATTTTAACCTGTTTTGTGTAATTTGTTTATCTAATAAAATATTAAAATTTTTATACCTCTGAATCTAAATAATATATTACCTTTTACAGCCTAAAAGCATTTAGTTGTTGATTACATTTTTTAGCGTATGTAAAGTAACTTTTTGTAATATCAAAATATTTGTAAAATATATTCACGTTAAACAAAAGTAAAAAAAATAATTGGACCTACTTTACTTGCAAAGCTATTGGGATTAGTTAAAAGTTTAATACAAATTATGCATAATGCTCAACGTAATGTGTATAACAACTCATATTTTGTAGGGGTAAATATGAAACACTGTTCATCAGCCGAAACTTTTTAACAATTTGCTTATTCATTAACCTAAAAATTAATATGACATCCGGTTTATAATCGACAAATTACACAGACCCATAAAATAAAAAAATGCTGAACACGAATTTAAAGTCAGAACCAGAGGTCAAACTGCAAAAAACCTTATTGCGGGGGCCAAGCTGGCACTAGCATTTTTTTATTGAATTGACCCTTTGATACTCTATTTGATGCCACTTTGTTTTTAAAAATCAGCCCAGGCCTTCCAGACTTACAACGGTTTAAACTTTGGCTTTAATACTATACAAACAGTGTTGTTTTAATGGTATTTGCTTGTAAGTCTGGAACGGCTGAGCCCCTTTCAAAATCAATGTGGCGCTAAAAGCGTATCGAAGGGCCTTTAAAATGAGATGCCACATAACCCCCTTTCCATAAAAAAAGTTGCTAGTGCCCCTTGGCCCCCGCAATTTGTTTTTTTGCAGTTGGACCTTTAGTTTTGACTTCAGCGGCAGAAAATATGTCAGAAAATCTCTGTCCGATACCCAGTACATACCACTTTTTTTATTTTGTGGGCCTGTGTAATTAATAAAATAATATATAACTAAAATTTTAACAAATGAGAAGTTGACATAAATTTAATTTTATGGCGATACGTAAACTTTAAAATATTATTTATAAACTTAAGAGACGTTAAAAAAAACAAATAAATTGCAATATTCTAATTTTTGCTTTAAAATAAGTTGGCCTACTATACTCTTTTAAAAAAGGGGGTCGAGGAAAATCTTAAAAATCTTACTATGGGCGAGGGGGTCTGTGAAAATCTAACGTAATTTTTGTGTAGGTAAAAAGGGCAAAAAATTAAATATTGGAGCAGGCCTTCCCCAGAAAAATTTGATGTATTGTTGCTTTTCGGGATAGAGGACCTTTTTTTGCTCTTAAAAATGTTTTAAAGACAAAATTAATTTCGGTTTGAGAAATTGCGAGTTTTGTATTCCCATCATAAATCTTACGTAAAATTAGATAGGGGGAGAGGGTTAAAGAAAATCTTACCGTACTTACCAAGGAGGGAGGGGTCCAAAATATGAGAAAAACCTTATTAGTTTTCGAAATATGGCCATTCAAATCAGCTATACCTTTCAGTTCGCTTGGCAGGTGTTTGTGCTCATCGAATCCGCCTGTTATTTTTTTAACCTAACTATGACTGACCAAAATCTAAGACTAATTTCAAGCTTACAGCTTCAAGTTTTGTTTTTAATTTTTCAACATATACAGAGTGATGATGTGCAGGGATGATGCTTGACAGGTGATGGTTGTCGTACTTAGCATGCTATGACTAATCACTATACAAATTTCTAGCCTTACAGGTCCAACGGGTGCACGCAACAACAAATTGTTTGGCAGCCCGAAGCATGTATTGCTTCCGCTAGCCACCTCACAACCGCATGCCCAGATCAAAATAAAAGCATTTGCGCTAACTGTCAGCAAAATCATAAAGCTAACAGCACTGACTGCGAAGTCTACCAATTTAAAATAATCAGAATCCCGAGTATGAGGCAACAACAACAACAACAAACACCAAAATATAAAGATGCCCCCACCAGCAGGAAACAAATGGACCGCTAGGGCAAGTGGCCCAACTGTACTAGCCCAGAGCTACAACCCCCAACCAACCCTTAACCAAGACGAATACTACGATGACTTCCCCGCATTAAATAGAAAAAACAACCATCCAGTCGCTCCTGAAAATCCCAAAAACCTAGTGTCGCACACTAGTGACCTAAAACAACTGCTAGGCAATAGCTATACTTGACAAAAATAGCATAGTGTACGCTGTTCAGGATCCCGTTTAAACGCGGATAGAACAAATATCTATTAAGCTGGAGAACCGAATACTGATATGTGGGTGCTAAGCTAAGGCAAATCTTAGGGTGCAAGACGACGACTTAACAAACATACTAAATCAGGCCCCAAAAGTACCACTTTTGGGTGACCTGAATGCAAGACACACATCATGGCATAATCGCAGAAATAACAGGAATGGCTCCTTTATTCACAATTATGTCATAGAAAATAACCTACAAATACCTACATAAAGATGACTTACCTGACAAAATTGTCACCTTAATAAGGTTTAAAAATAATCTAAGAAAGGGGTGGCAAAGACACAGACGTGGACAAGATAGAGTACAAGAACAACAACAAACTATATGAAGACGCATAAATGAACATAAAAACAGAGTCTGGGCGGAAGTCTTAGAGGGATTGTCTATTCAGAATAACTCTTTATGGCGACTAACTAGACGTTTAAAAAACTAATTTAATAAAATACCTACACTAAATAGTGACGAACCACAAACTGACAAACAAAAAGGACAATACCTAAGTAGCATATTTATAACACTACACTGAAAGAAAACAGTTAATTAAACTACCTTTCAGTTGCTTCGTTAATAACCATTCTTTTATTTTTAGGTATCATAGCTATTTTTTTAATAATGATATTAAATTGATCTTTCGAGAACTATTAAAGTTGTCTTTCTGAAATCAAGGTATTACTGTTAATAAATTTCTGCATAACACTAACTAGTTGGTTTAGTTACAATCCATTTACGTGTTAATAAAATCTTACCAGATTTACTATTATGTTGCGGTTTAATTGTGGTCATTAAGTTTATTATTTGTGTTTATTAAATGCATCAAATAAAGTTTCCATTAATAAAGGCAGAAAAAGACCTTCCTAATACTATTAGATATTCAGGTATTACAAGTGGGCACCTTTAATAATCATAACTAAAGTAATTTAGCTAGATATGAATCGTTAAAAATCGATATACTTCGGTAGCGCTCGTCAACGGAAAGTCTTCCAAAACAGGCGCAACGTTGTTCCTGGTATTTCAGTTTTGTGCTTCGTGTGGTGTAGGTAGGGTAGGTTTTTCTTGGCGTATTATTTTTACGGACGCCATTTGACTGATTCCAAAATGGCGCGTGTAAAAATCTTAATTTATTTAAAAACCAAATATTTTATTTCGTTTTTCTATGTTTTTGGTTTGGTTTAGCGTTATGCAGTTTTATAATGGCCTACAAACGTACTTTACAGGAATGGGGCTTTAAACAAAGTGTTATAGAAGCTTTTAAAGGTAAGCATTAAAATAGATTTGCAACTTCTTAATTAATATTGGTAATTATTTATTCTTTTATTTTTTCGATTAAAAAAAAATACTCACTTGTTCTAGAGGCAGTTACTGACATAAACCCTTCAAGGGAGCAAGAAAATATCGTTTTTTAACACGCTTTTATTAACTTGGGTTGTAACTATCTATCTATCAATCTATCCATCTGGCTGCCTATGTAACGGAATCTTTGAGCCTAATTTTAACCAACTTCCAGCTATTCGATTTCTTTGAAACTTTGCACACGTATTAAGGATCCATGACAATGCAATAATCTGCAAACAGTATCCCTTTATCTTTTTTTTTAATCGCCAGGAAAAAAATTCCATTATATTATAAAAACAACACCTAGGATGCCATCTGTTGGAAAAATTTGAAACTTTGCTACTTAATGAAGAAGAAATTTTTTAGTGAGTTGCAATCTTTTGCAAATTTTAAAATTTGCTACCATTGTCATTTCATAGGGGCTGGTTATTTTCTTTTTGCTGCTTAATTAAATAGTATGTTCTAATTTACTGTTATATTAAGAATTTTTGTGCAATATAACGAACTAAAAAATGAAAAATAATTAATAGTTTAAAAAAACTAAAAAACACGCTTTTATATGCAACCGAACTAAAAATTAAAAAATTATTTTTCATTAAAAAAATATTTTTACTTCATAGTAAAAGCGTGGGGGCATTTTACTATTTTTTCATAACTTTTCCATCATAGATATTGGCAAATATAATAATTATAACATTTAATATATTAAGCACCCCACGCTTTTTACTATGAAGTGAAAATATTTTTTTAATGAAAAATAATTTTTTAATTTTTAGTTCGGTTGCATATAAAAAGCGTGTTTTTTTAGTTTTTTTAAACTATTAATTATTTTATTTATTTATTAATCAACAAACTTTCGAGACCGCGAAGTGAATTGTGTGTTGGGCGAACCTTTACCTGTTCCGTGGCTGGGCGGGGTAATTAAAGCAGGTTCAATAGGTTTTGCGGACACAAGTTTTTAAAATTTTAAATGTTCAGTCATAAATGGAAATTATTTAACAGTTATATTTTTTGCAAAACGTGAATATTTCGCTTTTTTATGTGCTATTTGGAATGCCTTTTTTATAATAAAATTTCGGAAACTGCTCAAATTTTGTCAAGCAAAACGTAATGAACCCACTTTAATTTCTAGACATTTACTTTACCATGGTTTTACCCCGCCCAGCCACGGAAGAGGAAATGGTTCGCCCAGTAACCCAATTTTAATCGCAAAAATAAAAGAATAAATAATTACCATTATTAATGAGGAAGTTGCAAATCCTTTTAATGCTTAGTTTTAAAAGCTTTTATAGCACTTTGATTAAAGCCCCATTCCGTTAAAGTACGTTTGTTGGCCATTATTAAACTGCACAACGCTAAAACAAACCACAAACATAAAAAAACGGAATAAAATATTTGGTTTTTAAAAATATATATTTTTTACTCGTTTATCAGTCAAATGGCGTTGGTAAAAATAATAAGCCAAAAAAACCTACCTCATCCACTTATCACACTTATCTCGTAATACATACCTATACATACAAATTTATAGATTTTAATTCCTAATACTTCTCCATATACTCCCTTGACCATATATATTTTATAAATTTAATTTGCTACAGGAACTAGAGCTTATTTGCTGAAGCAACTAAAGCCATATACTACAATAACTAAGGCTGATAGATGAGCCAAAATAATGTTAGTACTTCATATAAAAAAGTTCTATCGCGCTTTCTTAGGGAATTTTTGACGTTTAAAGTTAGAATAAAAAAATGTATTTCATTTTATAACTTTTAAACGGTTGCCCCAATAATAATTATATTTGGGCATTTAAATAAACTCATACCAGTGTTTTTTTCCAGAGGCAAATGATAGCGCAGCAATTCATAATTATACAGGAGTAAGACGAATTTTCTCGTTTTATTATATGCATATTTTACAGAGATTAAAAATTTGGTTTTTGGTTTGACCGTTTAATTCCTTCATCATTTTTGTACAAAAAAGGTATACCTTATGTAAATCGATATCTTGGACCATTCTTCATAAAATCGCATTTTAAAAACCAGACATACCCCTATTTTGTATATAACAAAAAAATCCATTTTTTGAGGAAAATATTAAAATGTGGTTAAAAATGGTGTTTAAAGGCCTTTGAAACTTATAACACAAATAAAAACTGTTTTTAAAAATTTTACCATATTTTAATAATTTTCTCAAAAAATTGATTTTTATTACATACAAAATGGGGGTATGTCTGGATTTAAAATGCGTTTATATGAAAAACGGTTCACGGTATCAATTTAAATAAAGTATACCTTTTTTGTACAAAACTGATAGAGAAATTATACGGTCAAACCAAAATGTAATTTTTTACCTCTGTAAGAAATGCATTAAATAAACGAAAAAATTCGTCTCACCCTGTATAATTATGACTTACGGCGCATCATTTGCCTATGGAAAAAAGCATTGGTACGAGTTAATTTAAATGCCTAAATATCATTATTATTGTGGCAACCGTTCAAAAGTTATTAATGAAATACTATTTTTTATATTCTAACTTTAAACCTCATAACTCCCTAAGGAAGCGCGATAGAACTTCTTTTTATATGAAGTACTAACATTATTTTGGCTCACTCTACCACCCCTATCATTTTTGACCTCACCTTTCCGGACACCCTGTATATTCCAGCAAGCTACATTTTTTGCTACTTTAATTAAAGCTTAGGTATTACCATAATGTTGATATAGTAATACTGATAATAAGATTGAATATCAGTCACAACTAAGTCCATTGAGCAGTAAAAAGTAAATGACTTAATTACCATAATGTCATGGACTAACAGCGGTAACTAGACGACTTTAATAACCACACTACCAATGCCAAATAATGGTCGCTAACATATCAGATATTTTTCGGTTATTAAGCCGACTTAGTTATAGTAACTAATTTGGAAGTAGAAAGTCGACTTTAATTATGACATTAACTGATCTTATCTGTCCCCTATTTAACTGAGATAATTTAGTTATGATTATTAAAACTTTAATTATGGTTGCCTATAAATTTCTCTCAGTGTACACCAAATATGTGGTGAATAGAGGATAATAAATCCATCAGGAATGCCCCATCCCACCCTCAATTCCATCCAAAATCCTCGTCAAACTCAAAGAGCACACAATGTATACTAAAAAGCGTAAAAAATTGTCAAAGAAAGCCATATTGCAATACAGTTACATAGTTAACTCCATTATTAAATATCAGCACTTTCCACAACAATGAAAAGAGGCCATAATAGTACCTATTTTAAAATCGGGAAAAGATCTCAAAAAACCAGACTCATACAAACCAATTGCACTGACATACGGACTAGCAAAAGTACAGAGAAAGCCATACTGTTCAAATATAAACATCACTTTGAAGGAAATTATCCTGACGAACAGTTTGGCTTTCGAGGAAGAACATAATACTGTAATGTTGATTTTTAGAGTGCTGCAAGAGGCACTCACCAAAATTAATAATAAACAAAACACGGTACTATTAGTAAGTACCAACCATTTTCTTTTTCTGCGTAAATTTTAATATTATATGTGTAGCCCATCCCTGAACATAACTTAAAAAGTTTAATACCGTACTTGTTTTTTCAATTTATATATTGTTTTATAGACAATCTTCCTCTGCAAGGTATCATAGTCTCATCCACTCATACATATTTTTTGGAGTATACAGTATATAGTTTTTAGGAGTTTATCTAGTAAGAGTTTTATTTTTGTAAGTTGCCAGCCACAGCTTGATTTTTGTCTGCAAAATTAATTTTTTTAATAAAATTTCAAAGCGATTACAGCTCAATATAGAACGAGGAAAACTAAAGTTAAATAGTGAATCTATTGACCAGTAGTCAGCCAATGTAGGAGCTTTGACTAGCCCCATCTATGCCACTAATCCTAAAAATGTTCTATTTCGGAATAAGTGGTTGGTGACCAATTATGAAAGCGAAGTTTTTACTTGCATCAGTTTTAAGTAGTCCCGGACTTGCATTTGTTAGTAACCCAGCCACTTCCGGTTTTATGCCAGATGACAGGGTATAGGTTGGAATGGCTTTATAAACTCTTTTAGCATGTCCTCACTTACCTTCATTATTTAAAACTGTAGACGCTGGCTCTGGTGTTTGCGGTAACTTACTCTTTAAGTCTTTCAACTTCAGGTTCGGTTTGGTCAGTATGTGCTATGCGTGCAAATGAATCTATAAATTGACTTGTGCTGGCCTCATTACCAGGCGAAAACAATAACTTTCTTTTAATTTTTATTACTTTTGCCGGCACTTCAAAATAATATTTCGAGTTTTATTCTGACAAACCGAAAGGGTAATACGAACCACTGTTAGAGCCTGGAAAACGTTCTATAAAAGATTCATCAAAATCTGAATCCAAAAAGGTCTCCGCAAGCTTTTCTAACTCTCTTTGTGTAAGTGGTTTTTTAGACATCTAGAATAACCTTAAATTAGGTAAACATATAAAAAATATATAACAATATACTTTACCTTATCGCAATAAGTTCGGAAAAACTTGGCAACCACTAAATAATTATACAAATAGCACATATAACGGCGTATACATAACCAAAAACAACAAACCAAAATAACAATTCGCAGCAAAGATCAACGAGCAAATAAACCTGCGTCAGGTCACTGAGCAAATATTTTATTATACGTAGACCGACGCCGACCGATTACCGCGCATGGGACTAGCGGCGCGGCGCGTAGTGGAGAATTTTACTAGATATTTAGGTATTAGCAGGAGGCCGCGCTGATCCGATCGGACCAGTATAAAAAAAACTATAATAATTATTTAAAAAAACAGATAATATTTTTAACACGCTTTTATTAACTTGGGTTGTAACTATCTATCTATCTATCTATCTATGTAACTGGAATCTTTGAGCCTAATTTTAACCAACTTCCAGCTATTCGATTTCTTTGAAACTTTGCACACGTGTCAAGGACCGATGAAGATGCAATAATTTAAAAACAGTATCCCGTTATCTTTTTTTGAATCGCCAGGAAAAAATTCCATTATATTATAAAAACAACACCTAGGATGCCATCTGTTGGCAACATTTCAAACTTTGCTATTAAATGAAGAAGAAATTTTTTAGTTTTTACACAATTTGGTTAGTTGCACCATGGGTGTTCAATTTTTATGAACAATAAAAATATAGGGTTAGTTGCACCATTACTTCAAGGATTCCATAATAAAAATTACATTATGTGTAATGTATACATAATACATAATGTGCAATTAATAAAAATTAACATTCTTTTTTGATCGCCAGGAAAAAAATTTTTCCTTTATATTATAAAAATATAAAAACAACACCTAGGTTGCCACCTGTTGGCAACATTTCAAACTTTGCTATTAAATGAAGAAGAAATTTTTAGTGGGTTGCAATATATTGGCAACGGTCCAAACATTGCCTGGATTGCCATCTGTTGGCAAAATTTCAAACTTTGCTACTTAATGAAGAAGAAATTTTTTAGTGAGTTGCAATCTGTTGGAAAAATTTTAAAATTTGCCACTCTTGTTCATTAAAAAAAATTTCGCCATTTTGTCAAGAGTAGCAGAAACTAAAAAATGAAAAAATAATTAATAGTTTAAAAACTAAAAAACACGCTTTTATATGCAACCGAACTAAAAATTAGAAAATAATTTTTCATTAAAAAAATATTGTCATTTCATAGTAAAAAGCGTGGGGTGATAAATATATTAAATGTTATAATTATTATATTTGCAAATATCTATGATGGAAAAGTTATGAAAAAATAGTAAAATGCACCCCACGCTTTACTATGAAATGACAATATTTTTTTAATGAAAATTATTTTCTAATTTTTAGTTCGGTTGCATATAAAAGCGTGTTTTTAAGTTTTTAAACTATTAATTATTGTTTTTAATGTTTGGGAAATAAATTATAAATCCTAATGAACCTATTCTGCCGTGTTAAGCCAAAAAGACGCATCTCAATATATTTTCGATTTATATGGAATGGCTCTTAAGGACGCTAGTGAGGGAACCTTAGCCAGAGAGCATATTCCCCCACT
The DNA here is from genome assembly GCA_014170235.1 of Listronotus bonariensis. NCBI lineage: Eukaryota > Metazoa > Arthropoda > Insecta > Coleoptera > Curculionidae > Listronotus > Listronotus bonariensis. The sequence goes on along the minus strand of JACEGR010003056.1, from coordinate 77,635 downwards.
CCTTCCAATGACCTTGGCCACGCCTCTTGACCTTGGTGCGCATGCCCCGCCCATGACCTTGACCTTGAGGTTTGGTCCAGCCCCTTGGCCTTGACCTTGAGATTTGGTCCTTGGCCTTGAGATTTAAACTTGGCCTTGAGATTTGTCTTTATCTCGAGATTTAAACTTGGCCTTGAGATTTGTTCCCGACTATGTTTAACCTTGATATGTTTGGCCACACCCACTTGTAGTGAACGTTTCCCCATATATAGTAGGATGAGATATTTACTTCAGTTCGACAGCGAGTTTAGTGTTATCAGTACAGCAGCCGCAGCGCAGCGCTACCACACTAAAATGGGTTACGTTTGTGAATGTGGTGTGGTGTTTACACGTAATTACAATATGAATCGTCATAAAAGGGAATCGTGTCGTTTGGAAAGATCTTTAAATGTGCCTGGAGGAAAAAGAATGTGTATAGATGGTGTTACGGTGGCATCAACGCCAAAGATGGAAACTTGTGTTGCATGTAAAATAGATATTCCATCAAATCATAGGTTAGCTCATCAAAGAACATTGCAGCATAGAAATAATGTGTGTGTGCCAGTGTCCCGTAATGTTCAACTAATACAAAGCGCCTTTAAAAGCAGAATTGCCACTTACCGCATCAGCAGTGATACCGAGCATCTGGATTATGCGGTATTTTTCAACGAAATTAAGTGCAATGTTTTTAGAGTGATAAACGATGCATTACGGGTGCATCACGCATTAAAAATAAACATGATTTCTGTTGGCTTGTATCTGTTACCATCACAAGATATATTTAGCGAGAAATCCTTCAACACCCCCAACCATATTGTGACAGTTGAAAGTGATTTGGAGGCAGTTTTCAATCTTTTACCGAGATAATGATGAACCAGTCAACGGAATTTCAGGAAAAAGATTCAGGTATGTTAAAAACAAATCTAAGTGTAGTAATAAGTTAACTAAAAAAATATTTTGTTTTTGCAGGGTGGGCGCTGCAAAGAATATTATACTTAGAAGTCAACATAAACAAGTATGCACCCGTAGGTGCATCTTCCTACATCAGTTTGCCGCGATTCATAGAACTAAAACGAGCTGTGATTAATGTTAGGAACAATGATGAATACTGTTTTGCCTGGGCCATAACATCTGCTCTATTTCCAGCGAGTGGTTCATCCAACCAGACGACATCATATCCACATTTTTCATCTGTGCTTAATTTAACAGGTATGGATTTTCCAGTTAAATTGTGTAATATTAAAACATTTGAAGAACATAATAATATATCCGTGAATGTATATGGTCTAGAAACCACATTTGAACATGGTAAAATAAAATATGAAGTTGTAGGTCCACTGAGGTATGCTCCAAAAAATTATTAAGACATGTAAATTTGCTGCTTATCACAAAAGATTGTGGTATTAAAGATGATGATGAAGATCACATGTGTGACGTAAATTGTTCAAAAAGTCATTACTGTTGGATTAAGAATTTATCATCCTTAGTTTCTGCTCAGATCTCAGCGCATAAACATAAAATGTACTTTTGCGATGGCTGTCTCATTCACTTTACTTCATCAGCTGCTTTAACATCACATCAACAGTTTGATTGTAACCATGTGTATTCATTAACACCCTCAGTGGACATAAAACTAGATAAATTTGGAAACACCGTGCCGGAAAATATACTAAAATTCGAAAACATCGAAAAACAAATGCGCGTACCGTTTATTGTATACGCGGATTTCGAATCAGTCTTAAAGCCAATTGAAACGGTCACCCCTAATCCTGAAAATTCCTATACCTTGAAAAGCTTCAAACATGAGCCATACTCTTTTGCATACATAATAAAATGTTCTTTTGACGATACCATTTCCAAACTTGAGCTATATCGTGGTAATGATGCGGCCAAAGTTTTTGTTGACCGATTAGAAAGTGATTTAAGGTCTTTGTATAATACCTATATGAAAGACATTAAACCAATGAAACCTTTAACCGCGGTTGAGAAAGAGGAATTTAAAATGCCCAGTTTTGTGGTATTTGTGAAGGCCCCTTTAAAACAGATGATATTAAAGTAAAAGATCATTGTCATATTACGGGTAACAAAAGATTTGGTGCTGCACATTCAATTTGTAATTTTAAATTATAAATTACCTAATTTCGTTCCGATAATATTTCATAATTTAAGCGGCTACGATAGCCATTTATTTATAAAAGAATTGTGTAGATATGGGGACAAAATTAATGTTATAGCTCAAAGTAAGGAAACGTATATATCGTTTACCAAGAGCATTTACGTCCACGACTATGTTGACCGCAAGAGCGGCACTTTGAAAAGAAAAATATTTAAAGTTGCGGTTTATTGACAGTTTTAAATTTTTGTCTACATCGTTGGAAAATTTGGGTAATGGCTTAAATATTGACGATTTTCGTGAGACGCGTAAACATTTTCCCAACAATGATCAGTTCAATATGATGCGTAAAAAGGGGGTATTTCCCTACAGTTTTATCGATTCAATTGAAAAATGCGCTACCCAACTCTTCCAACAAAAACTCAGTTTTACGACAATTTACGTGAAGAGCATATCAGTGACGAAAGTTATGAGCGTGCTAAAGAAGTATGGCGCATGTTTGGGTGTAGGAATCTTGGCGATTATTCCGATTTATATCTCAAGTCAGACGTTTTAGTTTTATGCGATGTCTTTGAACAATTCCGCGATTCATGTTTAAATGTGGATAAACTAGATCCTGCGCACTATTATACCCTACCAAGTTTGTCATTCGATTGTATGCTGCGCATGACCAAGGTAGAGTTGGAGCTTTTGACCGACATAGATATGGTGCATTTTTTTAAAAAAGCTATACGCGGCGGTATAAGTCAGTGTACAGAAAGGAAGCATATTGCCAATAATTCCTATTTACCAAATTTTGATCCTAAAGAACCATCCTCGTTTATTATGTATTTGGATGCTACAAATTTATATGGTCATAGTATGTCTCAAGCATTACCATACGGCGGTTTTAGATGGTTGTCAGAACGCGAAATATTAGATTTAAATATCGTGAATATTGATGATGACAGTCCACAAGGTTACATACTGGAAGTGGATGTACATTATCCAAATGAGTTATTCGACGCTCATGCCGATCTTCCGTTTCTAGTCGAAAATATTAAACCACCCACGGACGCGACTTCTTCAAAATTACCCAAATTAATACCAAATTTAAACGATAAAAAAAAGTATATTGTTCATTATAGGACTTTAAAACAAGCCATTTCAAACGGTCTTATGGTAATGCAGACACATAGGATCTTAAAATTTGATCAAAAGAAATGGTTAAAGGAATATATTGATTTTAACACAGAATTGCGAAATAAATCAACTACGAAATTTGCTAAAGATACGTTTAAATTGAAAAATAATGCGATTTTTGGTAAGACAATGGAGAATGTTGATAAAAGAAAGGATATTAAACTAGTTACTCATTGGCAAAATAGTCAAGGTAGAGCAGGAGCAAGAGCTTTAATTGCTCGTCCCAATTTTAACAGCAGCTCCATTTTTACCGAGGATTTCGTTGCTATTCATATGAATAAATTAAAAATAGTTTACGATAAACCAATTTATGCCGGGTTTTCCATTTTAGATATTTCCAAAACAGTAATTTATGATTTCTTTTACAATTTTATTAAATCGAAATTTGGCGATAAGGCTTCATTACTATACACTGACACGGATTCTCTCATTTTAAAAGTTTTTACCGATGATTTTTACCGCGTAATTAGAGAAAATCCCGATAAGTTTGATACATCCAATTATCCGGAAGTTAATAATTTTAATATTTTAAAAAATACATCAGTGGTTGGCCGTATGAAAGATGAATTTCCTTGTGATCCGATAGTCAGCTTCTACGGTACTGGAGCCAAAGCTTATTATGTAAAATCTGTAAAAAGCGAATTAAAAAAGCTAAAGGCATAAAAACGGCGGTAATCGAGAAGGAGCTTCAACTGTCGGATTACCAGAAAATCGTTGAACAAGGCGGCCTGATATTCCGAAAAATGAAAACATTTCGGAGTAATTTACATGATGTTTACACGGATGTAATCAACAAAGTGGCCTTATCACATTATGATGATAAACGTTTTATTATTCCGGGTACAACAAAAACTCTACCTTGGGGTCATTCAGATATCGATTTTTACCAGACAGATCCCGATGTAAATATACGAATGTTACAGTCTGTGGTGGAAACGTTTCTTACCGATGACAACAATGACACCGTCGTAGCCACCGCCGATGATGATGATGATAACGAGAGAAAATTACAAAACTTGTTGGCAACTGTAGAAACGTTTCTAGCCGATAATATTTAGTTACTGGAAAATCCATATTATTTTTGTTATGCATACAACATTATACTACCACACATTTTTTATATTTTTGTATTGTAATTTTTACCATAATTTATTTTACAATAAATTAATTTCACTATATATGTTGTGTTTTTATTTTGAGTATAGGGTTAATCATACCTGCTAATGCATTTATTAAAAAAAATAGTTAAAGAAATTATGATAATCCATATTTTGTTTAATTATTTTCTTGTGCACATACACACACACACACACACACAATACTACATTTTCACCTTGAAAGTCAAGGTCCTGTTTTAGAAGGTTAATAGTGTGTGTATATACCCAAGAATTTGAAACTGGTTGACCTCGAGACAAGATGACCTTGGCTTGATGCTCCGAATGTTGGGGTGGGCGGAGTTTGAAAATAGGGGTGGTGGCTTTAGAATGTAGTAGGGGTGGTGGTGGTGGGGGCTTTTTAGAATGAAGTGGGGAGTTTGTGGTATAAAGATAGGGATTTTATGCACAGGTATTCAGTTTTAAAGCTGCAAGCAGTCTTTAAAAAAAAGTTAACAAGTTTTTTTCCAAGATTTCAAGTGTTTCAATATGAGTGGTGGTGGAAAGAACCTCAGTGTAATGGCAGAAGATTTTGAGCTTGGCTCAAGAACTCAAACCTATTTGGCAGAGGAAATGTGTCAAGACGGGCCCCTTCCCCGACCTAGACCTCTCGTTTATTTTGCAAGATGGTCGAGACGAAGAAGAAGAAATGAACCGGGCCTGCTCTTCCATTCTGGAGGATCTCGAAAAAGTGCGACATTATTCGAGGCGCAGAATGCAGCGACGGCAACAACGACGACGACGGTGTCCACTTCCGTCCATTAACACCAGCAGCAGCAGCAGCAGCAGCAGCACCAGCGGTGTCATCACCAAAAGTAAATATTATTAGTGATGTGGTGGTGGTGCAAAGACCGAAAGCTGTGAGGGAGTCAAATTGCAGAAAATTTTGGAGGCTCCTCGAAGTGCAACAACGAAAGTGGCGACTAAATTTTACAACAGTCGTCAGTTGCAGCTGCCTAGTGCTAGTGTTGTAGCAGAACGTGAAGATGCCATTTTGGTCGCGCCAGAACGCCCACTGTCACCCATATTTACGACAAGGGCCGTTAAACGTAAGCGGGTGACAACAACAACAAACAAACAAGTGATCAGCGGACCAGAATGGCTTCAGGAAATCGACTGCAGTCAACGGCGCTCGATGTTTTCGTCGATGGTGAAAGTGCGGGAAGACATTAAAAAAGAACTTTTGGAAAAAGACGAGCGAGTGCGGAAGTGTGAGGCAGAGCTTATTAAATTACAAAAACAGCTGATGGACTTAAAACTAGATGCTGCAAAGAGCCGTCAGCAGTTATCATTATTTAATAAGCTCTGTACACATGATAATGACTGAAATATTAGTAAATTTGTATTTTTGTATTTTGTGATTTTTTTTTAAATAAATCAAATTATTTAAAATATGTTGTGTTTTATTTTCACTATAGGGAATTTTTATTACTTTTTTGCTATTTTCAATTTTATATCAGTTTGGTGTATTAGCCGAAAACAGTTATAGGGAAAAAAAAAATTTGTTTATTTCTTTCTAGCAATATCCAATAATAAATTGTCAATTTTTCTTTTAAAAATCTATATTTTATATACCTGTAGGCTTATAAAATCATCTATAGCACCTAATGCGCCTGGCATTGGACTTTAAAAAACACCCTATCAAAAAAAAGTTATAGCTCATAAAAAGCCACAAAATTCCTATTTACACAGTTCAGATTTCATTTTTTATTAAAAATTAAAAGTAAAAAAATTGAATTTTGTGCAATGTTTAACAATTTTTGATACACTTGGCAACACTGCACAAAAAATTTTATTCTTCAGAAAAGTTTAGGTTTCACCTCTTTTACTCATTTCCAAACTAAAAGTATCATTTTTTGCGCCGTTTACATTATAGCCAACGCGCAGGCTCTGAAACTTTAAACAACCATAACTCAAAAACGGCTCATTTTAGGCTCTTAAACCAGCACCCACACCTTGGGGGTGATGGCCCCCATTTTTTTTTATTTTTTTTTACCCAAAAATTCCGTTTTTTTAATGTTTTTTTATTTTTTTGACGGGTGGGCGGGCGGGACTTATAAAAAAAAAAAAAAAAAAAACCATGCGCAGTCACTTCCGACTGGTTTCGTCACTACAAAAACACCCCTTCACCCTAAAACTTCTATTTAAATGGGTCAACTTTTTCAGTTTTTTTCAATTTTTATATATTTTTTTATATACTCAGATTCCCTATAAAAAAGTCGATTAGTAAAAGTACTTTTATTTTTTGCCTCATCTAGAAGGGTTACCACGTGGTCCCTTCGCAAAGTGCCGACTACCTGCGAAATTTACTTCTTCCAATTTTTATTTTTGGAATTTTTCAATTTTTTAAATTGCTATTATATGTAGAAAGTAAATGCCATCATTTTTTTCTTAATAATTTTTTTCAAAAATTGCTCTAAAACCATTTTTTTTTAATTAAATTTTTTGTTTTTTTCAATTTTTTGATTTTTTAATTTTTTTAAATTGCTATTATATGTAGAAAGTGAATGTCGTCATTTTTTTCTTATAACTTTTCTTAAAAAATGGCTCAAAAACAACTTTTTTAAATTTTGATAAAGGTGTTTTGGGTAAAATAAAAATTGAATATTTTAAAAATACATTTATTTTTTTAAATTTATTTTTGAATTTGAAATGTGTAAATAGGAAGTCAGCATATTCTACATACTGTAGAATTCAGGCCATCATCATCCTCAACGTCGATTTCATTTTCAACCATTATATTTTGTTGCTTACATTGTTGCCACCTCTGCAACGACCATCCTTCCGGCAATGAATTAGGAAAATTTCAACCCCATGTAGCCCACAAACATCGCTTCCAAAACCATTTCCTGGAGACTTTGTTACAAAAGGACAGTTCGGACTCCAATATGAGTGGTCTTTCATAGGATTGTCTTCGGCTCCCACTCATATCCTTCAATATGGCAAAATGGGCATTGAACAACATCACCATGGTTTGTATAAACAAATCCGGCATTCGCAACTGTCTCTTTACTTGGTGTTTTGTGCGGCCAATTATTAAAAGATACCAGTCTATGTTCATATTTAGTATAGTCTAAATGTGTGGCTGAAGACATCTTTTACTATAGTGAGGTGTGTGTGTGTATCTGAGCAATTTTATAGATATTCTACATACACATTCTCTTCCAAAAATTAGCTCCCCCAACCATCGCCTAAAAAGAACCAATCAGAGCACAGCACAGGTGCACAAAAGGTACCATGAGAGCTCAGCATCATTGCGAGACAAAACACGATGAAACCTACAACTGCACCAGCAGTAGCAGTGTCAAAGTGGTGGGTTAGGTCGCCACCGTATGAAAGTACCACGTTTACTGTTGGCAGAGTGTTGGCGTTGGCGTTTCAGCAAAATAAGAATGACGGTTGCAAAGTGTCGAACATTTTTTTTGTTTTTAATATATAACATATTTACTAAACCTCTTCTTCTTCTTCTTCCTACCAGAAACATAATATTTATTCTTAATCTGAATGGTAAGAAGATGAAGTGAAGCCAATATCTAAACCGACATTTTTAGCTATTTTATTTCTCTTTACTAAACTGTCAGAATAAAAACAAAAATATACTAAGATAGAATAGCGTATGCTTTTTTGGTTAATTGTCAAATATTTAACAACTTTCTTTCAAAAAAATTCTGTCGTCCTGAGAAGGACGGATTTTTGTATCGGTCGTCATCGTAGTGTGGGTCCTAGAGGTTTGGATGAATTAACCAGGGAAGTATTCATAGGAACCAATGGCTGATGCAAAATCTTCTAGTAGAATCTGCAGGTCCATCCAGTTCCACATAAACACGAGATGCAATCTGCGCCCGCCAATGCGGGTCCATTGTGGTGGAATCAGCCGGTCCGGGTGGGCTAGGTGGTCTACGTGTATATCTGTCGGCACTCGAATCAATGATGTCTACTTGAATGTCCTCGTCGTCGTCGTCGCTAAATATTGGTTGTACATCTATTTGGTTCTTCCACCGCGCGCGTCGTCATTCTCCACCAGCCGGAATGGTGGTAAATCGACGACGGCATCTCCGTCGACATCATCCATCCACGCCTCGATATTTCATAAATCGTCGTCGTCGTCGTTTTCTGGGCAATGGGCAACGCGTCATCCGAATATAAAGATGACCTCGGCTCCCTGGTCTTTCTTCTTGATGTCGACGTCATCCATCTCCGCATCCTCCACTAAATTGTCGAAATCGACGACAACATCTCCGTCGCCCTGATTCACCCACTTCTCCAGGTTGGCCAATATCCGTCAAGGTTGCCATCCTCCGTGTCAGCTGAATATATTGAAGAGCCTCAATAAGAATACATCCTCAAAAATGTTACAAAACTTTTTCAAAGACCGGTCTTAATAGTAAGGCCTCAACCATGTGGTAGAAGACAGTGTGTGGCAAGAACCGGAAATTTTGTCACCCCGAAGAAGAAGAACAAGAAAACAACTCCCGGCAGCGGCGTCGGAAGAGCAAGCGATGGTGGCAACCCCTGCAGAACCTCTTCGGGGTATATTAGCCTTAGAACAAATTAATACGACAGCCTATATGCGTGGACTACGACGACAAAGACCAGCGCCATACAGGCCAGCACCTCGTTCGGTGCTTTTGTCTCGGGGTGATACACCGCTTCAATAGGACACACTATTCCAAAAAAAACCGGTTCTTTTCAGAACCAAAGCATATTTTTAAAAGAATTTCGTTTGACTATATTTGTTAAAAAGTCCATAGTACTATTTTTAAATAAAGAGAGAGAAGGTGTGTAGAAAAGTTGAAAATACTTTGTTTATCTTTTTTTTTTATGCTTCATAATACTTATATTCTACGTACGCTTGAGAAATCCCTAACAAGACGAAACAATTACAGAGTAATATTAAACTCTAAAGTATTAAAAACAAGCGACTTTTCAAAATATTAAAATTTAAAAGTATTACTGTTTTTAATATGAACGAATATCTTTTGAAATTATTTTGTGGCTCTTAAAAGAACCGATTTTCGGGGTGGTGTTCAGGTAGTAGTAGTTGTTGTTGTTTCAGCTGCTGCATAGGTCGACGTCAGTTGTATTTATCTCAGTGGGTTACATATTAGACAAACTGCCGTGGGCATTTCTAATACGCATCGCGCGTTGCAGTGACCACATTTTCCAAAAAAATGGGGTAATCGCATTTCAAAACGGTTGTGCTGGTTTATCCAATTGTTAGTTCTATTTTCGACAGCCTGTCTCCGATAACAGACGCTACATGTATTAACCCCATCCATATCCACGTTGTAAGAAACAATGTAGCATTTTCCATCTGCGTTCTGAACGTCCGAACCCAAAGTCCAAAGTCAACTTCGATGCCTTCATCAATATCTGACATGTTTCTAAATTTGCTGCTGTTGCCTTTGAAAGAACTGTGATGTTGATGGGACTGTGCTTCAGAAAGAACTAATTTCGAAACCAAAAACGTCGCCTTTTTGTTCAAAAAATAAGCTCCACCCACACATTTCTAAACACACCAATCAGAGCATAGCATGGGTGCACAAAACCGCGGGTCCCTCAGACCTCGGCATCAGTTCACGTCGAGAGTTTAACATGGCAACACCAGCAAAAAGAATGGCATCCGCCAAAAAATGTTACAAAACTTTTCAAAGACCGGTCTTAATAGTAAGGCCTAACAACCATGTGGTAGAAGACAGCGTGTGGCAAGAACCGGAAATTTATCACCCCGAAGAAGAAGAAGAAGAACAAGAAAATCAAACCCCGGCAGCGGCGTCAGAAGAGCAAGCGATGGTGGCAACCCCTGCAGAACCTCTTCGGGGTATATTAGCCTTACAACAAATTAATACGACAGCCTATATGCGTGGACGACGACGACGACAAAGACCAGCACCATACAGGCCGGCACCTCGTTCGGTGCTTTTGTCTCGGGGTGATACACCGCTTCAATAGGACACACTATTCCAAAAAAAAAAACCGGTTCTTTTCAGAACCACAGCATATTTTTTAAAAGAATTTCATCTGACTATAAACCATACAGATGCTCTTGTTAGCGGTCTAAAAGTCTGAAATCAACTATTTTAAGGGTGATGGTGGAAATAAGACGCCAAGAAACATTTCAATACATTTATTTGCATGATTTAAATACATTGCTTATTGTTTATCAAAAATATAAAATAACTTATACTACCACTAAATAGACTTATTTGTAACAATACCATTTAAAATGTTATAAGAAAAGAATAAATCTTTCTTTTTTTTAAATAAAAATGTGTTTTTTCTTAGTTTTTTTTCTAGCCAGGAGTAGTTATATTGGTAGTTATGTATTCTTTTTTAAAACATAAGATTGTTTTTTTCTCAGTACAATTTGTATTTATTTTACTTATATCTGTTAACAATATATAAAAAAATTAAACAATATCTGTGTTATCTATCCAGGAGTTAAATTGGTTTGGAAAACCTAACCATTTAACAAATAACTGATTTATTTGATTCTTCTTACGTTCACGAAGGACTTTTTCAACTAAATAGACACCTGGGCTGTTTGTCTTTTGCAGTTCGGCTTCGTAAAAACTACCCATAATTGGTTGACCATTTGTGGATTCCAAAAGATATGTAGGCGGATTTGTTATGTTAACTTTTGCTATTTTAAACTGCTCCGTCGACCACGACGGTGTATAACCTTTGTCGAATATACTTTTATATTTGCTTATACGAACCACATCACCTAAGCGAAATTTAAATTTTTTTGGTACAACTTTTATATGATTGTATGCTTTAATATCGGTATGTGGTTTAACATTTATCGGTTTCATTCCAATGGTACGATGTTTGGTATTGTTGTAAGTTTTTGTGACAATTGATAATAGCTCTATCCATTTGTAGGATCCTCTAGTCGAAAACTGCCTATAAAGTAGATTTTTTAGTGTTCTTATAACACGTTCCACTATTGCCGCTTTTTTCGTACTATACGTGGAATAATGATTGATGTCGTACTTTTTCATTAGAGTTTGAAAAGTCTTATTGTAAAATTCCTTTCCTTGATCGCTTTGCAGGTTGTCTGGTGCATATGCAGCCTCCTCAATAATGTTATTCATTGCTTTGGTTACTTCACTACCAGTCTTTGTTCTAATCGCTTTCGTGTATACATATTTGGAGTAACAATTAATACATACAAGTATGTATCGATATCCGTTATTTTCGTCAGCATATTGCTGCATTTCTGCCAAGTCAATTTGCCACAAATCATAATATCCTTTTATTATTGTACGCCTTCTAACGAAATTTTTTCTGGCCGACCTATGAAGCTCATTAACTATTTTAATTTTTTCTGCGCTGGGCTCCATATCTTCCGTAGTAGCATCTAGTGAGTTACTGATGGAAATAGGCAAATACATGAACTAATAAACAATACCCTCCTCACGAAGTTCCTCTATAATTGACATTATTTCATTGTCGTGTCCAGTATGACCGGCCATCGTTGAACTAACTAACAATCTTAATCGGTCCACTAACTCCTTGGGTTTATTCCAGTACACATATTCAGATTTCTTAGAAGAAAGTTGTTTTTTCAATGGTATGTGAAATTTTGCAGTCACATTTTTTTTCGTCGTATGGAACCACCTAGTTTAGATCCGGTCATTAAAGGTTTTATGATTTGCGTGTACTTTTTCCATTTGGTTTCCCTCAGACCCTTCTGACTATTATAATTATTATAAGCAGCATCAGTCAGTACCAAAATATTTTTATAATTTTGTAGGACATGTTCACTTATCTCACTTTCTCTGCCTAGTATATGTGGGTTTTTAAAAAGAGTAAGTCGTATAACTCACGTTGACCATCAAATGTAGCCACATTTTCGAATTTGTTGTTGTAAAATAACACCTTTTCTCCTTGAAAACGTATTTCCATATTGCCCACATACAATTTTTTCTTATTTTGTTTTTTATGTACCCCATAAACTGTATCGTATAGTGAAGGCTTATTATTAAAACCATTTAAATATGAATCAAGAATATTCTGTAATGGTTTACCACTAGACTTATAAGATGAAATTGATGATGATGATGTCGACTTGTTTGAGGAGATGGTGTTAATAAATTTGAATCATCAATACTTTTATTTCTTGGTGTAAAAAATGTCTTTGACACCTCTTCTGCTGATGGTTCCACTGCTGAAGTAAACAGAGTTTTTCTTTTCTTGGGGATTCTAGATGTGCTATTGGAGTTAAGGATTCCATTGCACTTGGTGACCGCCCTGATAAATCCACCATGGGTGTGCTCGTACTGCTAGTTTGTTTCATCGTAGTTGTTGGTACATTTGGGTCTTTGCTGACGACTTGTTTGCTGCTGCTTTACGACATTAGACATGGATGTTAATGGTTTAGATGTCACAAATTTTTCCAATTCAAAGTTGTCTTCACATTTGCTGCTTTTAATTTGTTAAATTTTTCCTTACAGCAGTCTGTAGCATCAATCAATTTTCGTTTTAACTCAATTTGTTCGTTCATCGGGATGCCTTCCAGCGTATACAATGGGATGTAATAATAATTTTCTTTAAGGACTATACATATATATAGCACGAATCCTTTTCGATATTCGCCTGAATCAAGTCACTATCCTTATCAATAACTAAGAACGTGCATTTATTGTCCTTAACATTTAGAACACATTTCTTGAAATTGTGGAAAAGTAACATCGGGTGCAACGTGGTCGGAGAATACGTGACGTAAATTCATTTCATCCTGTTTAAACATAATAATAAAATTTGCATTGTCGCGCAATTAGTTGTTTCGAACCGTGAATAAGTTTGAGCTAAATAAAAGGAATCTACATTTTTATGTCGCCCCATGCTAAAATAATGAACGCATCCTGTTTTTCACACATCACATCATCAAATATGAAAATAGAGTTCGGTTCTTATCCGATGGTTCCACAATATTTGGTGCTGTATCGCTAAATGCAGGCAGCTGTCCTTTTATGGGAGATATAATTTTTTTTTAAATACTCATATTTCGGCTGATACAACGACTTTGAATAGATATAAATATTTTTCAAAACGTAATCCCATAGGATTTGTAAGCAGTGAAATCATAACATTTTGTCTTTCCACCAATTCGATGGTCCAATGAGTAATCCGCGAATAGATAATGGAAACAATGGGCCATGTTTTCTAAAATGTGTTTCCGTTTGACCCGACCCAACTTTTTTCGTCAACATTGTCTATATTAAACTTTTGTTTAAGACATACAATACGCATATTTTAAGAAAACAAAGGTTACTTTTTCGTCAGTCAGATGCCACCCGTGAAACGAAGTGATCGCCTCGTTATTCAAATAAGACTGGGAAAGGTCTAGTTAATTCGCTAATTAATAGTCTTCCTTTCGAATTACACATACCAGGCTACCAATATTGTGGTCCGGGCACAAAAGTAAATAAGCGTGTAGCAAGAGGTGATCGGGGCATTAATCCATTGGATGCTGCATGCAAAAAACACGATTTATCCTATTTAAATAATAAAAATAATTTAAAGGCTCGACACCAGGCCGATTACGAGTTGGAACAGCGAGCTTGGGAAAGAGTAAAATCAAAAGAAGCAAGCGCTAGTGAAAAGGCTGCTGCTTGGTTAGTTACAAACATAATGAAAACAAAACAGCGTTTCGGTATGGGTGTAAAAAAGTTGCAAGGAAAAAGAAAATCATCTAGTAAAAGAAAACGTAATAGTAGACGTGTACAGAAAATGGCATTCGGGTCAGCTCTTAGACGCCCTATACGTTCGGAATTACAAAAGCTGGTGGTAAAAACCTTGTGGAGAAGAATTTGATAAAAGCATCAAAAATAGCCGTTACTGCAGCTCGCAAATCGCTAAAAATACTTGGTGGTAGGCGAAAAATTCGCACTCCTAGAATTATACCAATACCAAAAGAGGGTGGTCTGTTACCTTTGATACCAATATTTGCTGGTCTTTCAGCTTTAGGGTCGTTAGCTGGTGGTGCTGCGGGAATAGTGCGCGCTTTAAAAACCGTGAAAAATGAAAGACAAAATAAAACTGGAGCTTCTTTGCGATTGCACTCACAAAGTGGTGGTGCCGGGCTTTTCCTTAAACCATATCGATCCGGTTTGGGTTTATACATGAGCAATAAAAGATATACAAAAACTAATTGAGTCCCTACCGCAACGTCCATTAACCAATATTGACCTGGAACAGTATTCTACTCAAATGAAAATTACCCATTTTAGAGGTGTTTTTATGCGAGATTCCTTACCAGTACGCGGACCCAGACGATACGAAGCAGCAATTGTTAATTTGGATAGTATGCGGGGAAGGGGGACACACTGGGTGACATATAGAAAGGTAGCATCCCATGTAATATATTATGACAGCTTTGGTGACTTAAAACCACCCTTGGAATTGGTACAATATCTGAAAAGTGGTCCTGAAGCAGCAAAAACTATTAACTATACATATGAACGACAACAAAAATTCGACACAGTCTGGTGTGGACATTTGTGCTTGCAGTTTCTCTCCACATAAAAATTAAGTATGTCTGTAAACCCTCAGATGGATCGTGAAAGCTATAAGAAAATGCATACATCTTTAAAGGCCTTTTCTCGGTGTGGCAACAGCTTACTGAAAATGACTGAGGCTGAACTGCAAAATATGCCTAAAGAAGTGATGATTGCTTGTGTTCCAAAAGAGATCGCATTAGTGTGGGATAAGCTACCGGAACATATAAAAAATGACATCGATATTCTAAAGTACCAGTATTGTACGAAACAGTATAAGCAAAACAATGTCGAAGAAAATGATGAGATTGGGGTAGCAAAGAGGTTATTTTGCTGCTATTGTAAAATAAACGATATACATATCCGTGCAGAAAGTACCAATAAGTTGCCAAAACGAAGATTTAGTTATTTAAATTGTTGTAGACAACAATAAAAATAACTACCAGCATATATTTACCATCAGTCATGTCACACACATTCACCCTGACGGGCCGAAACAGCGTCTTAAGCCTCAAACTTTTACCCACCAATCGAATTAAATGCATCAAGCCAATATGGATTGGCACTTTTGGGATTCTACAGTTACAATTCTATTTTTAATATTGACGACAGTAATAATTGTTTTTCATACTGGAGAAGAACAATGGCAAACATTTAAAAATTAAAAATTACACCTGGAGCTTATGAAATAAGTGACATTGAACAAGCCATGATTGCAGCGATACGAACATCTGCCAACGACCAAGACGAGATAATTTTTTTATTAACTCCCAATAATAATACCTTAAAGTGTGAAATACAATCGAAATACACGATTGATTTTACTGAAAAAACAGTATAGGTAAAGTGCTGGGTTTTGAAAAAGGTGCTAAAAGGTGGGTGAAGCATGAATCATCATCGCAAGTAGAAATTATGAATGTACGTATAATAAGAATCGATTGTAACATAACAGCTGGTGCCCATTTAAACTCAAAGGGAATGCCATATTTTATATGAATTTGATATCGACGTTGAGCCCGGCTATAAAATAACGAAAGAACCACAAAATATTATTTATATGCCACTTACACCCAACGGTCGTCAGTTCATAGATAACATTACTCTTAGCATCTTGGATGATAACGGTGGCCTTATCGACTTTAGAGGAGAGAAAATTATCGTCAAACTTGAGCTGAAGAAAATTGCATAAATATGGGATTTCGTTTCAATCGGCAATTGCATTTGTTGTCTTCAATGCAACAGCAAAAGCATAAAAATAAAAAGTCTACTCAAGCACGGACCATTCGTGGTCTGAACCTTCAATCGAAAGGACATAATCACATTAACCGAAAGACTCTCTGCGAGGGATTTAATTTTTTAAAATCCATCGGATTGAAGATAAGAAAAGGCTAAATAATGATGATGATGACTAGTGAGAAAATTGAAGTATTCAGCGAACCCATCATGGATAACTCTATTATTAGCTTACAAGAGCATACTTATAAACCGTATGGGTCGCCAGCATTTGAAAACTCAGACGAAATTCGTATTCCTGTTAATTTCCAAGACATAATTTTGGATATATCCGACAGTTACATTTATATTGAAGGAACGTTCAAACCTAAAGAAGCCAGTAAAATATGTTACCTATCCAATAACGCTCTCGCCTTTCTATTCGATGAAATCCGCTACGAAATGGGTGGTGAACAAGTTGCTGTCGTACGAAACCCGGTATTACTACAACATTAAAAACCATGGTTTCTTTTGGCTCTCAGCAAGCAAAGAGCCTTTACCAGTCGGTTGGGGCTTAACCGAAACAAACCAAGCAATTTGGGATGCCACAAGTAAAGTGTTTTCGGGGAAATTACCATTAAAATATTTAATGGGTTTCGCCGAAGATTACACAAAAGGCATTTTCAACGTTAAACAGGAGTTAATTTTAATAATGGCGCGTACCTTCAAAAACTCCTACATCGGACAATGTGATGCAGATATAGACATTAATAAAGTGGAATGGAAAATTCGTCATATCATCCCAGATGATCGTCAAAAGTTAAAAATTATGTCACGCATCAATAAAGGTGGAAACAATGCAATTATTCAAATGTCGTACAGAAATTGGGATTTATACCAGCTTCCCACGCTGCGACAAACATCATCAGACGTTTGGGCTGTGAGGACTAGCACGAGTTTAGAGAAACCTCGCTACATCATACTTTCCTTTCAAAGTAACTCCAATGTGGATACGAGAGAGAAGGACGCAACCAAATTTCAATATGCAAATATAAGCGACGTTAGATTGTATCTAAATTCGACAGTGTATCCTTACGAAAGATGGAACTTTGATTTCGCCAAAAACTTTACGCAGCAGCCTATTACAATTATGAAAATTTTCAAAGCAGTTATTATGGTCGTGAAATAAACGATCCTATGATGGATTTGGCCGAATATTTGGACAATCCAGTGTTTGTAATTGATTGTAGCCATCAGCCAGAAGCAGTCAAATCCTCTACAGTAGACGTAAAGTTGGAATTTCAAACAATTGGTGGACAACAGTTTCCCAAAGACACTAAAGTGAACGCATTGATTATTCACGACTCATTTTTTTCCTATAATATTATGAATGGTAGTGTTACGAATAGATCTATTTAGTACTAGTTTTATGTTATTCTTACTCTATGTGTAACACAGAACCGAATTTATTTTGTATTAATTACCAATAAATTTGATTAAATATAAATTTTGTTTTATTTTGCCCCATAGTTTAATATAAACAAGCAATTACAAAATGCTTAGGAAGTTATTCGTATTATTTATTGATGCGAGGTAACATAATAAAAACAACAATAACGGTAAATTTTTTTATTTATTTATATTGTAACAAAAGAAAGGTTGACAATAAATGTTAAAGTTAGGATTTTGATACAGCCTCTCATTTTCTAATAACCTATTTTTTTCATCATTAAGGAATTATTTTTCTTTATTTTTTCAATAGTAGTGTTTGGTTGCCATCCATCCTTCAGGAAGCGAATAACCACTCGCCATCCCTAGCTCAAGAGACAAATAAACCAATAAATTTATTACATTCGCTTTTTGTAAGTAGTCTCTGCTACATTAATAGGTGAAACAGCAATTGTATCATAAATTTTCTTCTCGAGAGATTGAAATGTTTTTTCATATTTTTCCAGTCTTTCGTATAATTTTATTATATCAAAATTAAGTACATCTTTTCTAGTTGATCCATTTTTTTAATCTGATGGAGAAATTGTTACTTATATCTTTATTTATCATTTCAATAAATTGAATGTGAAGTTTGTGAACTTCTTTTTCACGAATTCCTGAGTGGCAGCATCACTTACCATTGTAGGTGTGCCAACATTTGTTAGACGTTTTCCTTCAATGTCATATTGACCGTCAGAGGTAAGCCTGAATCCAACTTCAGGTAAAACACGTAAATTTTTAAATTTATTATACTTGCTCTGGCGACCAAATTTATCAATTCTGTTGTTAACATGAGCCATACTTTACTCACACTAAACTATTTTTTTATAAATATCTGTTTTATATGTATACATTATCAATGTCCATTTAAAACAACTTTAAAATATTATTAAAACAATATGTCGTTAACAGCCTTCTCGAGTTGTTGAAATTTTGTTTCAATCTTTTCAAGTCGGTCGTATAATTTTATTAAATCAAAATTAAGAACATCTTTTTCTAGCTGTTCCAATCTCTTGAATTTTGCATCGTATAATTGTATAATATCCTCATTTATTATTTTAGCCATTTGGATTCGAAGTTCGTGAATCTCTTTTATTACATATTCCTGATTAGCAACATCATTAGCTATTGTAGGCGGAGCAACATTAGTTAGGCGCTTTCCTACAATATCATATTGACCATCAGAGGTAACTATAAATCCAACCCCTGGAAAACCACGGATCTTTTGAACTTTTTCATAATTACCTTGACGACCAAATTTATCAATTGTGTTGTTGACACGACCCATTTTTAACTTAAACTAAACTATTCCAAATGGAATTCCTATATATATGTAACTAGCTGTTAATCGATGGTGGTGGTCAAGAGTCAAAACCACCACCACCACCATTCGAAAATCAAAACACAATAATATACTAAAAAAATATTTATTTTACAAGTTAATTTTATGTGCTATCATCTTCTATATAAACATTTGCATTATTCAGACGGTCATCATCATCCCCGGTTGAGGTGGAGGGAATCGGCGGCGGCGACCCATTTCCTTCGTCATCCACATTAGGCTTTGTTGTGCTGGTGGTGGTGGTGGTGGTGGTGGGTGGTGGTGTTGGCGGGAATAAGCTCATACTTGATTATTATTTCTTTGGGTAGGTGTGGAATATTGATAAGATACACCTTTAGATCTTCATCAATCATTTCAACACAAAATTCCTCAAGATTCAGGGAACCATACAAATACTTGTCACATAGGTGTGCTCCTGCTAGCAGATTGGTAGCTTCCTTCATATATTTTCTATATTGATTAACAGTTGCTTCAATAGCTATATTATCACATGTTGCAAAGTCCAATATTTCTCGCGCTATATCTTCTAATTTAAACCCCAGCCAAAACCATGTAGGTGTATCTGCATCTCCGTCAGTTATTGCATCGTCCAACATCTTTGCAGAAAAGAAAGACTGTATTCTGTGAACGCGCAAAAGATATTTTAACATTTTCAACTATGATACATTTTAACAAAGATATATTTTACAATAAACGATCAAAAGTTAATAATGCCCTAGAACTGTTACCACCATTAAATATACGCTTACTCTGCCCCAGATATGTTAACGTATATTTGCCCCTCAGGTTCATTCATGGCAAGTAAAATATCATCAGACAGATTTTCACATATACGTTTCGGTAAAAATACTTGAATTGTAACATTATTTACTTGATCATACAATGTTGTGAGAATAGTTTTCCCAAAACGAGTAGTCATTGCAACCATTTTTTCAATTAAATAAACTCCTCCCACAACTAAATCGGAAATTTTCTTACGTTCAACAAAATCATCTTCACTGTTAATCATTTTATTAATTTTATCTATAGTTTCTTTTGTAATGCTCATAGTTGAAAAATATTGTGTGTGTGTGTGTGTAATATCAAACAAATACCTTAAACAGTCACTTGCACAATACACAGATTCTACTTTACTGTAAGAGTTCTCTGACGAATATACCGTCTACCTTTCGAGCACACATTTATATAGAGATATTTCAAGGCTAACATACAATAGACTCCCCCTTCTCTCTCTCTAGATCAAATCTCAAGGCCAAGTTTAAATCTTAAGGACAAAGACAAATCTCAAGGCCAAGTTTAAATCTCAAGGCCAAGGACAAATCTCAATGTCAAGGCCAAGTGGGTGGGACCAAATCTCAAGGTCAAGGTCAAGTGGGCGGGGCATGCGCACCAAGGTCAAGAGGCGTGGCCAAGGTCATTGGAAGGAGTGGGGGAATATGCTCTCTGGCTAAGGTTCCCTACTGACGCTAGATACTATGTTTAACCTATTTGCTTAACAAAAATACGCATTTTACCTCCATATATAGTGCCAAAAAATAATAACAAAATTAGACGCATTAAAAAAACAAAGAATCCTAATAAGATTCGACGCATCTCAATTTCCTACGCAAAGTTGAAATATTGAGATGCGTGTTTTCGGCTTTGGACGGCAGTATTATCGTACTTGGCCCCTTGGAAAAACATATGTTTTTTTTTTGCATGGCAGTCAACGTGTTAAGAAACACTAGCTTATATCATATTTATAGAAAAGTAAAATCATTTTAATTAAAAATTCTCTTGGGATTATATCTTTAACACAAACGGTAAAGTAATACCTTCCTTTACAAAATTTTAAATTAATGATTTAAATTTTTTAGTTTTTTCAGATCGGTTGTGTAGTTTTTCGAGAAAATTTACGCAATATATCGGGTGTTTTTGCCGGTTGCTCGGTTCTTCATGTTTTTTAATTTAAAAAATATTAAAATAAAATTTTGTATGTTCGTATATTGCATAAGCATAAATTATTTTGCATTTAGCTGTTGTCTATCACTTTTGGTTTAGCCGAAAAACAACTTGACTTTCTTAACCTAAAGACCAGACTCGGTGCATTTTTAAAATATAAAAAAATATACAGAGTGTTTCATTTAAAATGACAAAGTTACTCTATATCGGAAACTCGCCATTTTATTTTTGTGCAAATGGAATGTCACAACATAATGAATAAAAAGAAGCAAATGCTTATACTTAAAATTTAAAGTAAATGCTTTTGCTTATAAGTATAAGTAAAGGCTCATGCTATAGAAATATATATGCTAGAAGCAAAGCATTTACTTCAAATTTTATAAGTATAAGCATTTGCTTCTTTTTATTCATATGGCCCAATGGCAGAGATATAAAAAGACACCTAAAAATCCAAGTCTGTCTACAAAAAACCACATCCTAATAACTTATTTTTCCAAAGCTATTTAGGATCAAAATGAGTCAAAATATAGACGACACCCTGTATTTAGGCCTTTTGATAATGTTTGGGCAAATTTAATTATTTATTTTTAATAAATACATTTATTTTAGATATCTAGCATACCCAAGCTTTTTTCAAAATCAATCAGTTTAATACGTTTATTTTTAAATAATGCACATTTATACAGTATTATGGTAATTCTAGATGCACTCTGCTTATAAAATATACAATAAATATATTCCATATTATTTAAAGTTGCATAAAATTCGCATTAGGTCTTGCTAGCTTTTCCATTAGGAGGAAATACGACACCCTTTACGCTACGTAACTGGTTATGAATTTCATCATAAAGATGCTTGGTTTCTGAGGAAAAAACACGTTTTTAATTTAAAGTATACTTACAAAAGTACATTTAATTTTTGCATTTTCTTTTAGTTTTGTGCATTATATTAATATGCTTTTTATGTACATATATTTTATTCATATATTATAGCTTGTATGCAGTGCATTTTGTTTCCATTAGTGGCACTCTAAATCAAAAATTAAAAATATTTATAGGTTTTATACTACGAAATATTTTTAGTACATGCCCATTTGAAGACCCTACAAATCTTATAAGACCTCTTGTAATTTCTTGTTAAATAACAGAAATATTGGACTTTCTTGGACCATTGGGCCGACCAAAATATTTATCTACCTAGGGGTTGGCAGTGTTAAAACTATCTAGCAACTAAGGCATCTTCTAATACGTACTTAGGTAATAAAATATAAAATTTAGCTTTTACAAAATGACAGAAGTTTAGTTTTAATTTATTAATCTTTGCTACGTGGTAACTGCCAAAGCCAGTATAAGAGTCAAACTTCATAGTCTCCCATCACTTCTACTTATATTGGGAGAATGCGCTAACAGTTTTTACAAAATGACGAAGGTCTATTTTTGAATTGTGCCGTATTATTTTAGAGAAACGCCAAGATTTGACTGCAGACCTTAAGTCAACACATAGAAGAACCTAGAAATGAAATATTAGACAAAAAAATTGCTAACACACTAAAAGTCATGCAGTACAATATAGCATCATTAAAAGGAAAAACAAACAAATTGGAGGTAATTCTTAATGAACATAAAATTATTATTATTTGCCTGAGTGAGCATAGCGTTTGTAAAAGGAAATGAAAACTTAACTTAAAAGTGGGTGCTAAATTCTGTCGGAAAACTTACATTTGAGGAGAAATAGCAATATTCTTAAACGCAAATATAATAACGGATAAAGTGATTAGTACAGGCCTATTTTTAAGTCGGTATTTTCCTTTTGACAATGTATATGCAAGAAAATAATAAAAAGAATAAAAATAATTAGGTTTAAAAAATACTCTGTTTTCAAGATACAGGGGTTAATATTTTAAGAAAAAAATGCATCTTTTATCATAACTTTCCTACCACTCCAAATATTTTCACAAAATTTCAACAGTTCGTTTTACAATTACATTACATTTTTTGTTTTAATGGTCATGTTATAACAGTGTATAAAAATAAGGGGTATAAAGCTGAAGAAAGAAATTATAGATCCCAATAATAGCAAACATTTCTGAAAAGTGCATGTTGACACAAATTATTAAATATTTTGAAAACAACCTTCTTTCATAAAAATAAAAAAAATAATATCGAAAGTTTTTGTTTCTTTGATGTTTTTTTAACATGTGATGTAAGGTTTTTATATTATTGGTGTATCCATAACGTCTTTTATACATTTTAATTTGTTTAGTATAGTAATATTTTAGAGGTACTCATTTACGTATTGTTTTAAGCTAGATATTTTAAGTGTATACTTAATTAGTTTTGGTTGGTATGCCCTCGCCATACACAATGGCGTCAAAATATTTACGGCGTCGTATATCCGCACGCCACAAATTTTAACGATTAAGAAGGTAGTCTACTCGGATCGCCATATAACGTCATTAACGTTGAATATGGCTATATTTTGAATTATTAGAATGCTGGTAAAAAAAAAAAAATTAAAGGTACGTTTTGATCTTACTTTTATTGCATGATATTTACGTCAGATAGAAATTCTGGCTAGCTTATATCAGACATACATTTTTGACCGTGTACATTAGCTAGAATTAATATCTGATATAAATATCATGCAATTAATGTCAGTTATATACAAATTATTACTTTGACTTACTTTTTACTTAAAATTCTCGATTTTTACGTAGACTTTCTTTTACTCTCAATTTCTTTGGCGTAGAAATTACATTTTTGCCAATCAAAAGGTGGCCCTTAAATGTGGCTTTAAATCACAGGGATTTTTTTCTAAAGTATCAAAAAAAAGTGATTTTTTGAAACCGCGCAGGGATTTTTATCGTATCCTACCTGGCCACACTGATGGTATTCAATTCAGTAGCATGGTAGACATGCATGGGGAGTGCAACACCTGGTTAATTTTTTATGCATTTTTTACGTAAATATTAAATATTTGAGTATTCTAAAAATAATAATTTAAATGCATTAAATCCTGAAAAGTTGGAAGCATAATTCCTTTTGCCATTTGGGTCTTAACAAAAAAAAAAAAATAAAATATTCTCTAAAAAAAAATAAAAAGAACATAAAAGTATGTCTAACGGAAATATTTATACAATGTGAAAAATCTTTTTAAAATTTTAGTTTATTATGGTTCTGAAAGAGACAACCATTTTTAGAAAGACAATATTTCAATCTGTTATTAAATTCGGTTTTCTTTGGTTTTTAAGCATTTGAGGTGATATACTACCGGATGGTGCAAGGCACCAGGGCGCAATACTGCGGGAGCGGAAATTTTTAAAAGGGCGGAAAGGCAGCAGTATCACAGACTTGCCGTTTCTCAGTTAATGTAGGTGCAAGTAGCACCTCATCATTACACATGCACTTTCTACAATTTCGTTAACAGCCGATGGTTTTAAAATTTTATAATAATTTTAAAAATTGTACTTTTCACTGGTACAAGACCTTTTTTAAATAATGCAAACCTCCTAATTATTTCTTCTGCTGAATTATTAGCATAGTACTACTTAATAATTTGTACTTTTTGTCAACGATATTGACCAAAACTTTTAAAAAATCTAAATTAGGCAGAATTAGCAGCAGTTTGCAACATAGCAAAGGACTTGCCAGTAAAAGAAATTTTAATGAATCGATCCGACTAGTCGACCCGACAAATTCTATCCCCAAACCTAGTTCAAAAAGCCCTAAATTGATATTTTTATTTTTTCTGAAAGTTCATAAATTTTAAAAATTCAATATACATTATTGAATTACATTCTCAAATCACAAAAATAAAGTAATAAAGGTTTAATAAAATTTGTATTACTATTATTATTTTAATTTTACCCTGAAAGTTAAGGCACGTCGGCAACCCTGTACTCGACATCTACGTAACGCAGACGCGCTCGTCTGGATTCCGTCTCACGCTACGGCACGAAAGAGTGGGGCTGTAATTACGGTGGAAACATATTGGCGAAGAGAAGGGAGATTACTAATTTACATGAGTTCGACTGAAACAGAATTAGGTGTTTGCCCGCCCGTTCTCTTTGCTTTCTTCCGCACCACTGCGCCATTCCCAAAGCGCTCGCTTTGTTTATTGTTGATCCATGTGGCTAATCGAGCTCGAGCACGCAGTTACTTCTTTGCACGCATGGAGGGTGTTACTGCTTCACACATTTGCTTTAAATGCTTCAAATGCTGCATTTTTAAGAGCATTTTTTTCCGTTTGGGACCAAAACAAAACTAAAAAAATAAAAAGCAACTGCAAAAAAAAGAATAAACAAATAATTTTAAAAATAAAAATATAATGATAAAAAAAAT
Source organism: Listronotus bonariensis (assembly GCA_014170235.1). Lineage (NCBI taxonomy): Eukaryota > Metazoa > Arthropoda > Insecta > Coleoptera > Curculionidae > Listronotus > Listronotus bonariensis. The sequence continues at coordinate 52,340 of JACEGR010003056.1, read as the reverse complement.
AAAGAATAATCTCTGGAGGGTATTGTGTTCTAAGAGGGATACTGATGTGCTTGTTTTTTATCGAGTAACTTACAGCGATAGAAGGGTTGTGATGACCAGATGACCATGCAAGGAAAATGAGGTTCATCAGTAAAGAGATTTTTTTTGATAAATGTGTCATCAGCATTGGCCCTCTCCATCACATCCTCACAAAACACCATACGTATTTCATAGTCTTCAGAAAAAACCTCTTGACTAGATTGCAATTTATAGCAACAGTATTTGTTTCATTTTAGAATATTCCTAACTGTTTGGGCTTCAAAATCAACTTGTTTAGAAATTTTGGTACTATTACAAGGAAAATTAATTTCGGCCAAACTGCAAACAGCAGTCTCACGGACTTGCCGTTCCTTGGTTAATGGAGGTGCAAGCGGCACCTTATCATTACACATGCATTTCCTACAATTTTGTAAACAGCCGCTGGTTTCAACTTACTTATAATTTTTAAAATTGTACTTTTAATTGGCACAGGACCTCCTTCAAATAAAAATGCACATCTCCCCATTATTTATTTTGCTGAATTTCCGGCATAGTACCATTTAATAATTTGAACTGTTTGTTCAACGGTATAAACTAACATTTTAAAAGAAAGCGCCATAGTTTGCGACACCCCAAACAGCTTGCAAATGAACTCTCTCCAAATGATCGCGCCCGGCGGCCGCCCTGTTGATCTGCCCCACTACTGCAGGAAAGTGGGCGTATAAACACATATGGCATCTTTGCATTTAAAAATTCGGGGGATATCTTATTTTCCGTTAGTCTCTATCTTAAGGCAAGATCGCTTTCTTTTTTCCACCTGTTTAAATTAAATTAAATTATAAAAAATCTTATGAAAATAAATATTTTCTAAGAAACAGATACTATTTCGAAATAACTAAAAGGCATTGATGCCGTATTTAGGCTAAAAAGTGTTTTTGGCCTTACTACCATTGCTTTGCCCTAATGTACATTTAAGTTCCTTACATAAAAAGATAATTTTCAATACAATTTAAATAATGTGTTTTTAATTAAGGACCACTAATTTAAAAGAGGCATGCCCAGGTAAAAATAGTTTAAGAAAATCGCAAAAAAACATTTGGAATTAAAACTTTTAAACATAAATTCAAAATTAGACAAATTATGGGTGTTTGTGTTTCTAAAAACATATTTTTGTTAATTTTTTTATTATTTTTACTATTTGAAAGAAAAATCAAAACTAAGTTTGGTTAAATTTTATTTGTTTTTACAAGAAAACTACGACATGTAGTCACTAAAAAACCAACGAATGGTTATCAGGTCAACTATCAGTCTAAAGAGTCAAGTATAATTCAGTTAGATTTTGTTTACTCGGTATAATAACCCAGGTCTACAAAATAATAAAAAAGTGCTCTGTGCTGGGTATCGAAAAAGGATTTTTTCCGTTGAAGACACATCTGCAGTCAAAACTAGTTTGCCAAATTGCCCCATGGGCACTAACTTTTTTAATAAGGGGACTATGTAGCGCCTCGTTTCCTTTTAATACTCTACTCAATGCCAAGACTTACCTACTAGCTAAAAGGTTGAGTACTATCAGTTTCAGGACGCCTCGTATAGACTTCGCCTATTTCTGAATTTAATATATTTTTTTGTATTGTTGTCTGTATATGTAAACCATGACAATTTAGAAATAAAAACATTTGATAATATCATTAAAACCGCATTTTTATACAGTGTGAAAGCCAAATTTAACATGGTTCTAAGCCTGGAACGGCTGGGCTAATTTTCGAAAACAAAGTGTCATTTAGCAGACAATCACGGATTGTGTCAAAAATTTTAAGGGTATTTTTTTAAATTTTAATATAGCCCTGCCCATATTTTTTAAGGCAAACCGTATGGCAATACCTTTGTTTAAATACCATATTAAATATAAAATATTTTTTATTCGGTACACAGATCGGTGCATGTCGCTATCGGATCGTATACTATATGAGACTTGTCTACTTTAAATTTAAAACAAAATTGATTTTTATGCAGTGTAAAGATATCTTTGTTTTGATCGAATATTATACTTTTATATTAGAGCTTTACCAAGTCTTGTATTATTTTTAAACATTTAAAGGTCTTATTGTAAGAACACGATAAGCCGCACAGCCACAAAAATCTGTTTTATTTTCTAATTTATTTTATTATTATTATAATAAATAACAATAAAAAAAGTTTTAAGTATTTTTCCAGGAGTTTATAAACTTACTAAAAATATTTAAGTTTATTTTGATAAAAGTTCATTTAACATATTTTAATAAACCTAATAATTTAATTACTTCGTATTTTGTGATTGTGGCTTATTGTGTTTTTACAATAAGCCATTTAATTTAAACATGTATGTAAATAAACAAAAATAGTAAAAATATTTTAAATTTAACATAAAACGATTTTTGATAAAAGGTGAACATGTCACTTTTTGAAGGATCACCTTTCAAAAGTATTATTATTACACAATGTGTTCGCTAATTAATGGTACAAAGAAAAACTACGGATATCTTATGCCAAAATATTAAAATTTAACCTAACATTCCTATATCCAAAAGATGATAATAAGAAGGATACAGGATGTCCAAGTGAAAAAATATTTTTAATTTATTTTGATAATTTTTAATACGATTTAAATATTTTAATAAAACTTGGTATCTTTAGAGGTTTTTGACATGAGCTATTTAGATCTTACAATAATTTTTATGTCTAAACCAGAGGAGATTGACTACACCATTTAATTTTTTCTTAAACGTGCTAACTTTTACACACACTACACTGTATGTACCGTCTAAGTAAACCAGTACATTTACTTATGAATTCTACACAAAAAGGGTATACTTTGTAAGAATGGCTTTAAGCAACCGTTTTCAAACTATCTAAATTTAGGTGGTTTAGTGCAACCAAATTTTTTTTTAAAACAGCGTACTAGTCATAACCAAAACTACCTCATGATAAACGAATGATTTGATGTATTCATTCATAAACTTTTGGTTGCACTAAACCACTTAAATGGAAAGAATTCTCTTTTTGTGTAGAAGGCATGTGGGAGTTTACTGGTTTACTTAGATGGTACATACACAGCAGCACAAAAAAGCTAGGAAGTTTTAGAGAAATTTAAATTGTGTAGAGCTAGTTTACACCTAAAAATTAATATCCGATCTGAATAGCTTATGTCAAAAAACCCCTGGATACCGAGTTTCAATAAAATATTTAAAACATATTAAAAATTATCGAAAAATTTAAAAATATTTTTTATAATTCGATACCCCGTATATTCCTTATTATTAACTTTTGGATATAGATATGTTTGTTTAAATGTAATTATTTTAACATTGGAATGTACCAGTAATTAGCGGACACCCTGTATTATTTATTTTATTTTATCCTAAATGGACGCATTTATTTCTGGATTGTTTTTATATATTTATAAATAAGGTTTAAATTAAAACCTTAAAATATTTTAACAATGCTTACTTACAGTATTAATCAATTTTAAAAATCCAAATATTAAACTTGCATATAAAATTAGCATATTCCTAACTTAACTTTAAAAATATTATATATCTAATTAAAGTCAGGTCGGTAAATTTTACCCGTTCAAAAATTTAATTTTCCATAAATCTCGGCTCCTAAGCGAAAATCATTTTGGCTAACAGTGAGACGGGAAAATAATTTCCTTGAAAAGATTGGGGTAAAATGTTACAAATTAAAACGATAAACTAGATATATTTTCTTTAAATGTGTATTTAAACCGCTTTTGCGTGCTACCCAAATTACACCTTGGATTAATAACAATCTAAATATATCTTGGGTATAAAGGGTGTTTATAAATTGCAAATGGTTAACAACAATTTGTCTTGGGTAAAAAGGGTTTTTAAAGATGAATAAATTGGCAAAATAGTTAAAAACATATCTGGTGTTCCATTTTCTTTAGGACCAATAAAGGTCGTATTCCGTTTCTCACTTTGATTATGGTTTGCTGTTCCGTTTGTTTCGGTTACCTGAAAAACCGGTTAGATACGGAACACGGTTCCTGAAAATTTTCTGTCATTATTGTCACCACAACAACCGCTATAAATCATGGGTTGCTCCGGTTTTTAGTAGGGCTAGAGTGCAAATACTTTATTAATAACCAAGGAAACAAATATTTATATATGCAAATTGCACCTGATACCTAACTATAACTGTAAATAGTCAAAATAACTTTAGAGATTTTCTAAAGAAAATAATTGTTTGGGGTAATACTAAATAAAACATTTATGTACAGGGTTTTAATTTTTATTTTGTCACTCACTTTTTAACTATTACTAAGAAAGATGAAAAAACAAACGTCCTGTATAATATAAACTAAAAAAACAATAAAAATTACTTTTTTAAAATGGGACGCCTTGTATATTATGTCACCATTAAAAATGTATTTTAGAAAGCTTTACAAAAACACAACATTTGATATATCTATCTTTAATAGTTTCGGAAATATGGCCATTAAAATCTAGGTTTATTTCCATTACATCTACAGTTATACCTGTGGGACGTAGGTAGGTATAATTGAAATTAAATCTACTATTTTCCAGATTTAAGTGGTCATATTTCAAGAACTATTAACGGTAGATAATATTATAAATGTGGTATTTTTGTAAAGCTTTTTAAAGTGTGGTTGTTGTTAGAAATATTAACCAAATATGTTTTTAAATCTATAAATTATGTCGAATAAAAGCTTTTTAAAAATATACAGGATGTATTATGTCACGTGGGTCGTGTCTTTTTATTAAAAAATGTTTCTATAAACCTATTAGTTTTTGAGATAAAGAGTGAGGTAAAGTTTAAAAAATGTCGGTATTTTTTAAATATTTTTTAATCTTCTTTAGCTGATTTGATTTATATTTTCAACAGTTGTTTAAATTAATAAGGTGCTTGTTAAGTCCTAACTAACTAGACATTATTGTCTACAGTGGGGTCTCAGTGGGCACTACAGCCATTATTATACAGTAAAACCACAAACAAAAATAGTAATTTGGGTAACAAATGCATAAAGTCATTCTTTTTTACGAATGGAAGTTTGACAGCTCAAGCCGTCAGGCGAATAAGGTAATACCTTGAGTAAATACGTAAGTAATAATAAAATTACACCTTATGCATGTATTTCATACTATATTGTTTCTATCACCCACTTTGGTTTCTGGTAGTCTATTTTTGGTCAAAATTAATAAATGTGTTCCATTACAAAACTTATAGGTAAAAATAGGTTTTTATAAAACCGATAAAAATAATAATATTAAAAAATCATCTAGACTTTTACAAAATATACAGGGTATTAAAGTGGAAAAAATTATTTTGATAATTTTTTTAACTTTTAACTATTGTAATGATGCTTTCTATTTAAGGGTTTTTAACATAAACTATTTAGATTTAATAATAATTTTTATGTATAAAAAGAAAGGTAGAGTTCTCTACTACTTTAAATTTTAATACTTTTTTTTTTACTTTTTTGTGCTACTCTCTATGTACCATCCAAGCAAACCAGTAAACTCCCCTATGTTTTCTTTTATGGCAATAGGCCGTGGGTTTATTTTTAAATATTTCTTACAACTCTTGTGTCGGTGCCAGTATAAATACTTAATTGTTTACTTAAATGTCTTTCTGTGGTAATTTATCACGAATTAAGAAATTTAAATTTGGGCGCCATCTACAGAAAAAAAAGTGGTGATAAACTACAGAAGGGAAATCGTGTCCAACATATAAAAAAACACTTTATTAAAATCTACGGTATTCTTTTATTAAAAGAAATTTTTGTGTTAAAAGATACGCTGTACAGTCACGTTTTACTATGTTATATTTAAAATTAAAATATTTAAAAATATAAAATAAACATGTTCATGCAAAAGCTAAACTTAATTTTATGCAATTTATGTCTGTTAATTAATTCTAAATCATTAAAAAATACTGTTTATGAAAAATTAAAAGGTATTCAGTAAGATGGTTTCGACTTGAGTGAGTAGTATCCTCTATGTAGACTGCTTTGGAGCTCTAATATGCCTTTTACAGGCTGCTGTAAAAACTCCGCCAGACGTTTTACTTCTGGTGCGGCTACACACTGGTCGACTATAGCTCAGGAAGTTTGAAATCTCGGACTCAGACAAGGAGCACACCGACAGGAATACAAAAAGTTCTCGTGTGTCACAAGATGTCTATAACATTAACCCGGCAACTTAAGAAATACCTTTCTTTCTAGGTGGTTACAGGAAAAAGAGAGGGAAAATAACTGGCCTTTTCTAAAACAAATAATACAATTAAAAGCAAAAATTGTGTCTTTACAGGTTAGGTTTATGTCACTTCAGAAAAAAAAACGAATAATTCAAAAATATTGATGAAAAGGTGAAATATAGAGGAAAACATACTTTCGAGACTTCCTTGAAAACTTTTTAAAACCAAAAAATGGCCTGAAACAGCTGCTGTTGTGGGTTGAAAAGCTCACAAAGTCGACATACTATATTCTAGAAATCCGACAGCTACCAAGCCAAAGATAAAAAAAGATACGTGAAATATCGCTGCTTTTAACAAAACTCATTGACACAAAAAGGTTCGCTTACCAAAGGAATAAACCTATAACGGAAATCTCATTAGTAAAAATTTACACTAATAAGGGCACAAAAGCCTCTAGGTATTGTATACTCAAAGGTTCAGGTTCTTCATAAATGCTTTTCAGAATACAGGACCTGCTTAAACTTAAGTGGCAGTGTTTAATGCACTATGCACTAGATGGCGCTAGCGGTACAACAAATAAGATCCGGTGAACGTGCTAGGAAATTATCTCCGCTTTAGTAATTAAAATATATACCCAAAACGACACTTAACATATATGCAGATTTCACTGTTATTAATAGAGCATACATATATATTGCGTTTAAGATGTTTAGGGCAACCAAAAATTTGCCAATGAACCATTCGTATATAATGTTTTTTTTATCTTTGGACAAACCACGAAGGCTAAAAGCCTAAATACTAACGCACCGTGGGTGTCTTAAGCGAGGTAAGAGGGAGTTTGTTGACACGGGACTTAAATACTTGAAGATTTGGGGGGAAAGGAAAGACCTTCGCGGGCAGCAGGTTCCACAATCTGGAAACTCTAGGGATAAAAGAACGAACAAAGTGGGAAGTTCGGGGCCTGTCCAGTTGGACCGTATAGGGATGCATACGCGCGGAACCACGAGTTTCTCTGTTGGGAACTGTGAATGGGGGAACTATACTGGACAATTCTTCAGAGCAGAAGACATGGAAGTACCAATAAAAAAGCGATAAATCCCCTACAGCCCGACGATGGACAAGAGAGAGAAGCCTTTCTGTAAGTGAAGGATCATTAATGAGACGAATAGCTTTTCTTTGAATAAAATCAAGAATGCTTAGGGTTGTGGGGGACGCCATGCCCCAGACATAAAAACAATATTCCAAGGAAGGTCGGATTTGGGACACATATAACGTGTATAAATAATTAGAAGGGGAAAAATACTTTTCGCTCGAAAGAGAAATCCAAGCTTTTTAAAGCTGCCGTGGCTATAGACAAAATGTGTTTATGGTGTTTATGCCAGTTAAGGTTACTTTCAAATGTGACACCCCAAGATTAAACGTGTCTTTGCTTTGTAAAGGTTGGCCGCTTATAAGTAGAGGATGAGTATTTGACGAATCTTTTCGCGACAAGAAATATGATTGTGTTTTGGATGCATTAAAATGGACGAGATTTTTGGCGCTCCAATCCAATATTAAGTTAAGATCCTGCGAAAGAGATATCTGCATCGCTCTGCGTTTGTTTTCCAAGGTTTAGTAATGGGTTTAGGAACCTGACAACTGGAGTGAAGGGTACTATCGTCGGCAAAACTAGGAATGGAATTTAGTTGTGGACGAGAGAAGGTCGTTGATGTGGCGAAGAAACAATGTTGGTGCCAGAACTGAGCCCTGAGGGACTACAGCATTTACTTGGTGAAAGCTTGAAGAATGGCCGTCTGCAATAACTGATATACGACGATCAGATAGATAACTAGAGAGCCAAGTACAGAGTTTAGTTGAAAGACCATAAAAGGGAAGTTTTTAAGAAGCGCGGCATACCAGACCTGGTCAAAAGCTTTGGATATATCAAGTGCAACGATCTGGGACTTATCTAGAAACTGAAAAGACTTATTCCAGCAGTGTGATACGAAGGAAAGAAGATCTGCTGTAAATCTTTTGTGGCGAAATCCATACTGCCTGTCATGCAAAATTTTCTGTTTTTCTAAGTAGTTAAGAATTTGTGAATTTATTAGTTTTTCATTACTTTACAAAGAACTGAGAGAATTGAAATTGGTCTATAATTAGATGGAAGAGATTTAAATCCTTTCTTGGGAATAGGTTGGACACGTGCAGCTTTCCAGCTCTACGGAAAAATACCTGTATCATAAGAAATTTAAAAGAACCGAGTTAAGATTGGTGCAAGTTCTGGAGCACATTTTTTTAAAAGGATTGCTGGTATGCCATCCAACCCAGACGATGATTTACGGGAGGGTCAAGGGTTGAATTGGCAGCAAATTGTTTAGCAAATAATTCTGCCTTTCCTTTAACGGTAGAAATAATTTCATCTTCCAAAGTTAGTGGTGGAAAAGAACTGGTACAAAAATTCCTACTTATGTTTTTCGCAAAGGACCAGAAAAATTTGCTGCTCTTTGAGCAAGAAAGAACTTTGTTTTTAATACGATTGTCGAAAGAGTCTTTAGCTTCAGAAATTGTTTGATTGTAGTAGTTACTTGCTTCAATGCTGGCCTGTTGGTTCTTTGGACTAGGATCCTGTAGAAACTTTTTGTGAGCCTGAACTTTTAAAATTCTAGCTTTATCACAAGATTTGGAAAACCAGGGTTTGTTATTGGAGTGTTTGGGGTTGTTGATGGTGTGTGGAATATAGGTTTCAATGCCCAATTAAATTGATTCAGTTAGTTGATTGCAAATTCCAGAAGGATCACGAAAAGAAAAGCAGATGGAATTCCGGGGGTAAGTGGCGAAGAAGTCCCTCAGACCATCCCAGTCGGCGGAGTTGTAGTGCCATACGGTGCGTGGTGGCATGTATTCATTTACCTCGGGATGTGCAGGGTAAGATATAGTAACTAAGCCATGATCTGAGCGACCTAGGGGAGCTGTGACAGATGTTTAATAGAGTTCGGGGTTGGTAGTAAGAAAGAGATCAAGGGGATTTGAACTATGATTTGGGACTCTAGAAAGGTAGGTGGGTTTCATAATAAGGTTGGTAAGAGAGTTACTGACTGCGAAGATTTCAGTTGCTCTGCCTTGGGGGTCAGTTTTTGAAAAGCCCAGCCAATCGTTATTATGGACATTGAAGTCGCCAAGCACGATGCTATCGATCGATGTTAAAAGAAAGTCAAAGAATTCGACATAGGAATTATTAGATGGGGACCGGTACAAACAGCAGATAAATCTAGTTGAAGACCTAAGGGAAAGTTTGAGTCAAAGAATATCGGGCCTACCCGATTCAAGATTCGAAACTCTAGCACAAGCCAGATCGTTGCGAACGTAAGCACATACGCCACCATGTGGGCGAAAAGACAAAATAAGTTCGTAGCCTGGAAGAGAAGGTGGCTCGTTGAAGATTTAGAACCTATTTGTGTTTTCGTTAGAAACAGTATGTGGGGCTTAGATGACTGAAGGTGATGGTGAACGGAGTTTATATTGGTGTTAAGCCCACATATGTTTGCAAAAGAAATTAAACTTCTCAATGAAGGCCTTGCGGATGCACCCCTCGCCCGGAGATCCGAATGGAGGGGTATTTTACCTCCGGAACATTTTACTTCCGGGTGTGCCGCCATCATTTGTACATAGTTTGGGGGTTAAAAGGAAAAAAAGAAAAGAAAAAGAAGGAAGAATGAAAACTGACTCACACACCCAGAACCCGAAACGTCCGTTAAGACTTCACGGGTCCTTTAAAGGGTGAGTGGGGTGGTACCTCCTCAGGTGAGGAAAGCTCCTCTACCACCTACACCAGTAGTAGTTGTAGTTTCGGTAGAACTAAAAAATTTGAACGCAAATATCCTTAAAAAGTCGCTATAGCCGCACCTTTTATCATTAATAATGTGTCCTATTAGATAATTGCGTTGATTCCCTTTTTACAACGTTGTGATTATTCCTGAAATGGAAGCCTGGGTCCGCCAAAAGATGCTGACGGTGTAGGTAAATTAAATTTATTAAAAATCTGTTTTTCAAACAAGCAGAATTTTTATTTTAATTTTTTTCTGATATCTGGTTCATTGGATGTTTGTTTAGATTTCTTGATTAGGGTAGGTATTTAAATATTTTTAAAAACTAGTTGTTTTTATCGCCTCTCTACAACCACTATTCTAAAAGGTTTCCTTTTTTGAAAAAGTGCATATCTGTAAAGAAATGTAGGTATATTTTTCAGGGGTAGCAAATGATGACAAGTAAAGAATGTAAAATAATAATTACAAATAAAGACAACAAAATAATGTGAAATATATCGCCGCCCAATACATATTTAAAAAAATATATACTTAGTGGTTAATAAAATTTTTTTATATTTTTTGAAAAATAATTAAACAGATTAGCACTACACTAACAAGTTGTTGCATTACTTAACACATTATTCAAGACTACTGTTTAAAATGTGAAAAAAGGCAGCTTTCCGTATCCTAAAAAAAACAAATCAAGAAAAAACACAGTATATGTATATCTAAACAGTGATGTGTCTACTTTTGATGTAAAAAAACGAACAAATTTATATTTTATTTCTTATATTAAGTTTGTCTATACTTCTTTATGATTATTTTATTTAATTCAGCTATATTTTGTTAGAGGTAATAATGGTCTTCTTTTTTTTTTTGACCTTCTTTTTTTTTTTGACAGACATTTTTCTTTTCATAACTATGCACTTATAAATTTAAAATTTAGAATTTTGTCTGCTTACTTTTCGTAGAAATAAAACATTAATGGTATAAATTTATTTTTAATTTTTAGGTCATCCGAAATTAATACTATTAAAGTTTTTAAATAATTTTCACTAAACTTAAATTTTAAATTAAGTGACACATGAACTAAAACAAATAATGGCAGACTTTATGGTAACTAGATATTTTAATTTAGATGATGTCGTCTTTACTACTGCATAGCATACATTCCCATTGAAATAAATTCTAGAAGCACTGCAACAAATCACTTAGCCAAAGAGTGAAAACCGTCAAACAGTTATTAAAATGTTACTTTTTTAACATTTTACGTAGTGTACTGCCAATTTTTTTTATTTAATTTTTTATATTAATTTCATGTTGTCTGTACTTTTAAGGTCATGTTTTAAAGTACCTTATTTTTTTAAACGAAGATAAATACAATAAAAAATGTTTTTGGGTTGGCTGTAGTGCTTAGTGAGACGCCACTGTACCAATAAATTCTTGATATTTATAAAATATTGATTAAAAAATTACACCGTGTATATCAGAAACAAAGCAACTACACATATTATCATGTTCATAAAAACTTTTACTTTATAAAGTGATATTATAAATCACCCCCAAAGTTTTTTACCGTAGTTAAGAAACACCCTGTATAATACTTACCGGCCACCTAATTATCGTCGACCCCAATTCAATATTTCGAGTTTTAAAACAAAATTTTGCAGAAAGATCATCCGCACCTGGGAACTCGTGTCTTATTGACGAAAAGCCACCTATAACACAGCTCAAAAAAAAAAGTTTATACACAACGATGCTGAATCCGAATTCGAGCTCAAAAAAGTTCCCAAACGTCTGGAATTGGCTTTAGGGGCCTCTCTAGGCCTTGAAATACTGTTTCCAGGATAAGGCGGGGTCGAGGGTGCATTCTAAAGCCAACCGGATTTCTGCTTGACAGGTCGGCGACTAACTAAAATTTTCTGTTTGGGCCGGGAAAATGACCCCTTAGGGACTGAAAAATTGTGTTTTAGACGTAGCAATGACAACAGTGATATTTCTACGTACATATGAATTCTGGACCTTACACTATGCGCAAAAATGGCCTATTAAAATTCTCTTTTTCGGACCGGGAAAATGACTGGCCAGGGGCCGGAAAAGAGTTTATTAGACATAGCGATCACAACTTCGGGATTTTCTTTATGTATTTCTAAGTTTTGAGACTCATTATGTGCTCAAAAGGTTTTTTACAACCTGAAATTCTCAGTTTAAGACCGGGAAAATGACTCTTATGGTCCGGAAAATGTTTCAGACGTAGCAATCATAACGATGACATTTTTATGTTCTTTTAAAATAATTACATAAAAATGACAATACCGCCATTGGGATGTCAAGACCGCGATTTTTCGACTTCTAAGAGGAAATTTTTCCCGCCCCATACTGGGAATTTCAGCTGGCCAAAATTCTTTTTAAGCACAGAATAAGTTCCAAAATTTAAAAATACATAAAAATCCCACTGTTGTGATTGCTAAGTCAAAACAAACTATTTTGCGGCCACCAGGGGTAATTTTCTCTTATCTTAAACTAAGAATTTTAACAGGCTATAAACTTTTCGTGCATAGTGTAAAAATCCAGAATTCAAATGTACAGGAAACTATTACTGTTGTAATTGCTACACCTAAAACACGATTTTCCGTTCCCAAAGGGGTCATTTTTTCGGCCCAAACAGGAAATTTCAGTTATCCGCAGACCTGTCGAGCACAAGTCTTTCTGTTTGGGTTCAGAATGCACCCTTGACCCCGCCTTATGCCGAAAATCGGGCTATAGAAGCCCCTGGGGCCAATTCCACGTGTAGGGTCATTTTTGAGCTGGGTGTCGGATTCAGCGTCAAAAAATCTAGGGGAATACATATGCCTGATTCTTGTGTATAAACTTTTATTTTTTGTGGGGCTGTGTTATCTTTGTTGTATTATCTAAAAGGTATTGGGCTGCTTATTTTTTTGTTCTACGACTGATTAAACATATTTGCATTATTAATGTGATTTTAAAGAAAAAACATTGCTCACTACTCATGCTTATAACCCACATCCATTACCCACGGCCTTCATAAGAAGGCAGTAAGAATAATAGTGGGTCAACTGACAGGTCATTGCAGACTGAATAAACACCTGGAAACTATGGGCCTGGCAGAAGAAAACCTATGTAGGTTCTGCCAGGAGGAGGAAGAAACCGCAGAACACGTATGGTGCTACTGCGAAGCCCTTTGTCGTCTGCGGTTTGCAAGGCTGGGTGAAGAAAAACCTAAAGCGGCAAGATATACCAAGGGGCCAGTTTCAAGCTTGTGGAGTCTGATTAAACAGACCGGCTTGGATAGCGTGCTCTAACCTATGGACGGAGGACACACAATAAACCTGAGCAGGTTGCAGTGTTAGAGGATATGCAATCCACCTCCTAATCTAATCTAATCTAATCTAATAATAAAATCAATCACATTAGATAGAAAAATTGCAGTAGGTTATAATATCGCGCATGTCATGGCGGACAAATATTGTGTCACAAATTGAGAACAGTAAAATTGTTTGTATTGATATAAATTCACAAAATAGTTGTGTCGTAGAAAAAGTAAAAACATGCAACTGGCACGGAATACTCATTTCCCTTTCATGTTACTTACAACACTCGCCTGAGGTTCGTGCTGCAAAAGTCGTACTAGTGGAAAATGAGTTACATTCCATGCTTGTTCCATAATATACCAACTCACATTTACGGCATTATATTTTCCACATTTAACCTAAAGCCGCTTTTTGTGAGCAATAAAAAATGTTTGCTTCAGACTTTTTTTCTTCTTACGAGTCATTTGGTTTATTAGATTTACCCTGTAATAAAAAACAAAAAAGAAAAACTTGTTCACATATCCAGAACTTGAAACATCTATCAAATTTTACGACATAAGTGGGCAGGTGAAGAGGTAATGTATTTTGCATTGCTCTTTTGGGTAGAAATTCTTAATAAAGGGAAATTGAAAACCGTAGAAGATACAAATTCTGTTAAATTGTAAAAAGTGTTTTGTAAAAAAAATAATTAACACTTATTTTACTTTTTAACCATATTTAATATTTTATCCAACACTTACACTTACATATAATATCTACATAATTGATCAGATTTTGAGGATATAAAGTGTACTATAAGTCACTAGTGAGCTAAAGTACCCTTTAGCTCACTAGTGAATTAGACAATACAAAATTTTGTTGCTGGTGTTGACAATGACAAGTAACAAATAATGGATGACGTTTTCAAATTATTTTCGATATTAAAAACGATTTATACGAAAGTGTTGGATAAAATTTTGTATTAAACACGTGAGTTATTACATATAAGTCACTAAAGAAAATTACCTCTCTCGCCCTTCGGGCTCGAGAGTTAAACTTTTCTTGCGTTACTTATATGTAATATAACTCACTTATCTAATAAATAACTATTACTGATTATGTTTGATATTAAGGACTCTTTAAATAAAAAGCTTAACTTTTAAGATCTGGATTATAAAATTAAAAAAGATTCGCTGTTGACCTGGCAATACGTCTAAACCCATAGGCGCTAAAATTATTTAATTTCTTAAACAATATTTCCACTTACATTAATCAGGAGTGTATAGTATCTTTGATAGAATATTAGTAAAATTTTAAAAAATTTATGTTTTTTTGTTGTAAAACTAGCCATTGCCAAGTGGTAATGGCTAGGTGCTTATGAAGTCATTTGTATGGTCGTGGGTGGTACGCGTTTTCCTAAACTGCTGTTCAATTCAACTGCAACTGGATTTTTTTTTTTTTTTGGTAAATTTCAAATCGTTATTACTTTTAACTAAAATGTATTACCAAAATGCGGTTTTACCGTTTTGTAGGTAAAATTAAGAAAAAAAATGGCAAATTTTAATTTAAGTAAAGTTTTTCTAGCTTTTTGTGACATTTTACAAAAAATATATATATTTTTGGTTTTTTAATTATATAGTATTATTCAGTAGGCCATTAAAAAAAAAAAAACAAGTTTTTCCAATTTTTGATATCTGCTTTATTTTTAGGATATTAATTATTTTTGCAAAGAATTAATTTTTAAGATATTGTCCTTTCTGTATTTGACACTTTATCACAGAAGTTAATTTTTCTGATAATTTTAAATGTTTATAGGTACCCATTTAAAACTTCATTAGGATTTTATAAAAACAATATGAACGCGTCAGTAGCATCGCAAATGTAACTGAATTTTATTTTGGTAAATAATAACTTCTTAATGTTTTCGTGAAAACAAAATATCTTTGCAATTTAGATTTCAACTGGTTTTTACTTTTTTTTTTTATGGACATTTATCTAGAAACGGTTTATTACTTTTGCAAGAAAAGTTATCGATACGTAGATATAATATTTTTCTGAATGCTCTTTTTTACTTACAACCAGAGGATTATTGCATTGCCGTAAGGATTTGTTATTCGGGTTATTTTAGGGCATTTATCGATTACCTTGAAAAACACGTTAACATTTTTTAAGTTTAAGTGTTTTAAGAAAAATATCTTTTTTTTAATATCTTTAATAACACTATAAAAATTTTAATCAAATTTGGTATACAGCCAGTACACATTAGGAGGCATTGTTTAATGTGAAACATTTTTTTTAATTTAATAAAAATACAGGACGCCACTGCTTTAAAGGTAGTAAAAGACAAAAAATATTTTTATTATTTAAAGGTAGTAAAAGACAAAAAAATATTTTTATTATTTCCATCAACTTTAGAACAAATCTGATATCTTGTTTTTTTTTGACTAATGGTTTTTGCTTAATAAAATATGGATCATTTTTCCGCATGTTCTGGTTACCGTTAGATATCTGGTAGAATATGTTTTTTTTAATGTTTTAAAGACTTTCTTATAACAGAATTTTGAAAAGTAAGATAAAAGATTTACGAGCGGGGTTGGTTTAATTGAAGCAAAAATGCGCATTTTTATGCTTAACAATATTCTGTTTTAAAAAATTTAAAAATTTGCAGCTGTTCCGGAATTGTCCGGCAAAAACCGAAATTTTGCGAAACAGTTTTAGTTTTTTTCGTTCATTGTCACTTTTTCTGTTCTATAAAATGATGTCAATAAATTTAAGATCGGACGTTTTGTGTTTGAACCACCATCATCAACTATGTTTTTTCAAATAGACGGAATATTTGGTTTTAAACTTAACAAACTCTTAATTTATTTCTACAACCAACGATATGCCCCAAAATATGGTCTACTGGTTAGTAAAAAGAGCATTTAGAAAGAAATTATATTTACGTCATCTATATTTTTTTATTTTTTGAAAAGGTAAAAAACCGTTCCCAGATAAACGCCATTTTTAATTTAAAAAAAAATGTTAAAAACACTTGAAATCTTAAATACAGAATATGTTGTGCTCACGGAAACTTTAAGAAGTTGTTTTTAACAAAATAAAATTTAATTACATTTGGTACGCTCCAGATGGGTTAATATATATTTTTTTTTAATAAAACTCCGATGAAGTTTTAAATGGTTACTTATGAACATATAAAATTATCTGAAAAAATCGCATTTTGTTAATGCATTCTATTTAAAAGTAATACCGATTTGAAATTTTCCCAAAAAATCCCAGTTGCAGTTGAAATAAGCAGCAGTTTATATCCTGTATTCATCAATAGTCGTTATCTGTGGTGCTGATGCTTTACCAAGCAAGTTTTTTAACTCATTGAAGTTTTAAAAGAGTGAATATTTTCGACTTTTTTTATAAGCACCATAATAACTCCTTTAGTAAGTTTTTAATGCCTCAACCTCATCCTCATTGCCAAAGTCAGAACTACATCGGCATTGAAAATTCCAATAAATATTTGGTTTACATTCTCTTTATAAGCAAGTTCCGCAGTTTTTTTGCAATGTCAACCCACGTCTACACTAGAATCATCTTTTACCATACAGCACAAAAAAATTATATTATAATTATAAAGAAAAAAAACAGAAATAGACAATCATATAATAAAAATATGCCATTACTACCTTTAAAACAGCACAAGTTTTATAGAAAAAAATACAAAAAACTCAAAAAAAATATATTTTTTTAAATCAGGTAAGTGACCTCACAGACGCCTAGCATTACCATATATACTATATGGTAAACACAATACGTAAGTTTAACCGTTTTTAACTTATTTTAAATTTTATGCAAAAATTGCGTTTTTACGTTTGCAAGCCATTACATAACTATCAATATTTTCTAAGCAAAAGCGTTAAATATAAATTCGGGTTGTATTTCTTGTAGACAAAGAACTACTTAAGTAGACTGTATTGATTCAAGAGTTTAAAAATAGTCCTTAAAAATTACGCAGTGACTAGGGGCACGTTGATGTGCCGCGATTATTTTTACCGGGCACGTGTATGACGTCACTACTGAGCGTGCCCTTAATTATTTACTACTAAAATAGGTGCACGTTGACGTATGCGATTTTATCAACTGAACGTGCCATTAGATCTATGATAGGTGCCTGTTGATTAGCAGCTATCAGCAAGCAATGTTTTATTATTCATAAAACCAGAAGCAAAGCTATTATATTATAAATAAATAAATATAAATCTTATTTTGAACATAGTATGATAAAATTAATTTTATAGTTGTAGGTTTACCTACCTAACAAAAATAATTTGCTCAGTGTCTCATTCACTTCTGACGTTAATATACAAATTTGATTATTTTAATTAAAACAAACAAAACTAGATATACTACTATTTTTTTATAATTGATTAAATCTAAGATTTTTTTCTACACATTTAAATTTAAAGTAAAATCCTCAAAAATGATCTCAAAAAATATGAACAATACAGGGTGTCCGGAAATTTTGCGTCAGGATTTTGTTGGGCAATTCTGCACGAAAAATTAATGAAACAAACTCTATACATTTTTTGTGTTAATGTTATTAATTTTATATCCAAATTTTTAAAATGATTGAAACAAAAAATTCTAAGGCATTTTTCTAAAGTGAAGGACAGTTTAGGCCATATCAAATTAATAGGGCAAATAAAAAGAGTCACTAGTGATAGTGAGTATATATGCAAAATTTGGCGAAATACAGTATACTAACACTAGAAAAAAGTTATTAGAAATAATAACAAAAAAAATTTTTCTTCAACATCCTGTATATCCGTTAATTTTTAGTTTTCGAAAAAATTTATAGAAGTTTGTTGCATTAATTTTTCGTGCAGAATCGCCCACAGAAATCCTGACGCGTATTTTCGGGACACCCTGTATGAATCATAAAACATTAAAACTGGAAAACAGAATAAAACAAAGATTTATTGCTTTAAAAATTAAAGTATTTTGTCTAAAACATGGTTTTCTCATAGATTTCGATCCATCGGTATCTTCTCGGGTTGCAGTTAGAAGGTAAGTGTAATTAAATGTAAATTCAGTTGTCTCGTTTTATGCTAATCATCAGTATTATGTAGCAAAACAGGCAAAAGACAGTACTGAACTTGATATTTCATGACAAGCAGTTTTTAAATGGAACACATCATATCCCATTTTTGTTTTCTACGGATAATTTTAGATATTTTTCAAGTAAAATATCCTATACCCCTCATCAGCTGTTTTCAAAATATTAACAATTAAAAATTGATTAGTTTGGTACTTTTGACAAGCTTTTTAAAACCTAGAGCCTGAGAAATGAGGACAAATGTTGCACTATCTATCTTATTATATTTCCCAGACCGTGCCCGCAGACCTAGCAGATGGTACTTGCAATAGTTGGTACTCAAAATAATAGTACCAATTTCAGGACCACCGCTAGTACCATTAGTAAGTACCGTCTAATAGCTTTTGAACAGGACAGTGCAAACCATTTCCCTGATCTGATCCAGATTTTATAGACTACAGTAAAAATACAGGGACGTGTAATTTGATTGGTTTGAACCCTTCACACGGTTATGCAAAACTGTCATTCAGTGTCATTGGGGGTCATGGTAAGTTCTGGTTAGTTAAATCTATTTTTTTTAATTTGCTTTATTAAGGTATTAAAACAAAAATGATTTACCTAACCAGAACTAACCATGACATCTCATCCCCCAAAGGTGACAGTTTTGCATGACCGTCTGTAGCCTTTCAAAACCAATCCAATTACACATCCCTGTGCTTTTTACTGTAGTTTAGATTTTAGAGCCTGCCAAAGTACCAAACTTGTCAATTTAAAATTGTCACCATTTCGAAGTTGAAGAAATATGCTTGAAGTGACTACCTAACCACAAATAACAAAATCATCAAAAATATCGCGTGCCTGGAACACGTTGTATGAGTGATGTCATACACGTGCCCGGTAGAAGTATAATCGCGGCACATCAACGTGCCCCTAGTCACTTCGTAAAAATTATATTAAACCATAAGGGTCAATTTTTTCAACTGGAACCCTATCTTTTATTACATTATCCTATAAAGCATTAAAATAAGAATATATGTATAAGGCTGTCTATTCGAAAATTTTACACTCTCAAAATATTTACTTACAATTTATTATTTATCTAGTCTAACAATGCTTAGTTTTGCTTCTAGTTGGCCCCGACGACGAAATGCGGCATTACACCGTACTTACCCGTAGAAGCATTGAATAAATATTAAAGGGGTAATGGGCCATATGAATAAAAAAAAAGCAAATGCTTATTCTATTAAAAAATAGGGGTTTTTATTTAAAAAAGTAATTTATGTAACAAGTGATACTTTATGCATGTGTTACATACTATATTTTTTTCAGGACCGTATAAAATTTCTCCAAAATCCCATTTTATACATGTTTTATTTATTTAAACTTAATAATTTTAATTTTTGCTGCACAGCCATTATATTGCAACAAAAAAGCATAGCCTCCCTATTTTTTAAAAGACATTTATCCTTTTTATAACTATGCCGTAATTTAATTTTAAAAAATTGTATGTACTTACTTTTGTAGAAATAATACTAATACAACATGAATTTCTTTTAAATTTCTTAGTTATCCAAATTCATTTTTACTTTTAGTTTTCAATAATTTTTATAAAATTCATTTGCAAATTGCCAAATTTTAAAACTTGTGACACATGAACTAAAAGAAATAATAACGAAATCAAAGGTAACTTGACCGTTTGGTTCAGTTGATGTCGAGTTTACTGTTACATTGCATAAATTGATATTTATGTAAGTTTATTGTGGTAGGCATGAAAACAAAACTCTAATTCAAAGTGTGAAAAAAGCTTTGAAAACAGCGTTTTTTTTAACGGTCGTGGAAAAAAATCTTTCTAAGATTATTAGTCAATATAATTTTTACGATAATTGTTAACTAATCTGTATTTATTAACTATCAAAATATTAATTCAGTCTACTGAAGTTATGATCTCTCTACTAGGAACCCAAACTACATTCATATTAAAGGCCATTGTTAAAAAAATGGTTGATTAAGTAATGGCTTGCAAACGTAATTTTTGATATAAGATAGAACACTATACATAAAATAGGCTTAGAATTAAACGCAGAATTTTAAAAGACATAATATATATGGTGTTCCATTGAAATTAAGAAAGTTGACAATAACTTTCGGTGTAACCTGAAGTGGTAGAACTGTTAAAATATTTTGGTCGTATTGATCCCACTGACTTGATATTGATTCTATATTTTAAAATTTTCCAAACACTACTTTTTAAAAAAATCGATCGCAGCAGTTCCGGGTGAGACACCCTGTATAAGGTTCGCCGACAAAGAATTTAATTAACTGGGAATGTAGGAGTTATATAAAATAATACCTATAACTATTCACTCACTCGCCTGTATACAAAAATATTTAAACAACTTCGATATAACAGAATAGATTCCTAACACAAAATTATGCGCCATTAGTTTTTCAATATTAATTGATCACAGAAATGTGGATTTTTAAATATGTAAGCTGTACAATTTATAAAAATATGAACTTTTAGTATTTGTTGTACAGGGTGTCCTATTTTCGTGTGTTTTACGGGGTTTCTCCCTTATAAGTGAAGTAACAAAGATGCGGTTTTTGCGACACCGTACAACTTTTTTTATCAAACGAAAGATGCCGCAAACAGATTTGTCCTAGCCCACTTAGTTTCTTCGCTACGGGGTAATTTTTTAAAATGTTGTATTTTCGGTTACCCCTCGTATCTCGGTTATCTGATAACTTATTGACAAGATAAAAACGGCCCTTAGAGAACTTATTATGCAGAATACAGTGGCGTACTTGAAATTTTTCTTGGATTTACTTTCTTTGAGATATTAAATTGCACTTTTTAAATGGAATACACCGTATATTTTTTCGTCATGTTATTTGCAACACTGAGAGTTTTCTAAAAATATGATATAGTCGAAACCTATTTTTATAAACAGCATGAAAACATGCAATTATTAATTAACGTCAAATGATTGCTATTGAATTTTTTAATGTTAGTTTCTAGATTATCGTTATCATTTATCTAATTAATATGGCACAAAACGAGAAATTTTGAACATTTTAAAAAGTATGATAAATGAATAGATGTTTCATATTATCCAACGAGAGACGTAGATGAGGCGGCGGAGCTTTATCTAAATAGGCACGTTAGAAAAGCAAATAATATATTTTTTTAATTTGACTTTTTTTCGATTTCTATATAGATATCCTGAAAGAAGACAGCCTAATAGGCGCATATTTCGTAAAATACAAAACAATATTGAGTAAGGGCCATTTAATAAACCTAGGCCGAAAAATTATAGTAAAGATAATAAAGTAGCTGAAATAAATGTTTTGGCATCAGTTGAAAAATACCCCAGGACATCTTGCAGGCAAATCAAAGAAAATATTGGAGTATCAAAACAAAAGTCGATAAAATATTGAAACGACATAAATTCAAACCTTACAAGTAGAAACTTGTGCACAATCTTTATCCTGGCGATCCTGAGCGAAGAGTGGAGTTTTGTAACTGGTATCTCAATATGTGTGAAAGGCAGAATATTTTTAAAAGGAAGATCGTTTGGTCAGACGAAGCTCATTTTACCAGTGCTGGTATCCTTAATAGGAATAACTCAAGGTTTTGGAGCCAGGAAAATGAACACGGTATTTTTCCCGGGGAACGCCAGGGACGGTTTGTATTTAATGTTTCTTGTTCCATTTTGAAAAGAAGAATTGAATATTGTATTTACCAAAGAAATTTAAATTCTGATGGAGAAATACAAATCCTTTAAGAAAAAGCAATGACTTTTGTGGAAGTTATTCCCTTGGTTTAAAGTAAATGACATCTATTTCCAACAAGGTGGAGCTCCGGCTCACAACTCTAATGGGATACAGGACTGGTTAGAACAGCACTTTCCTTATCGATTTATAGCCACGCACGGACCTATTTGATGGCTACGGCGGTCTCAGGACCTCTTAGTTTCAGATAATTTTTGTAGGGATATTTAAAAGGTAAAATATACTCGAGGAGGTATGAAACAATTAAAAAATTAAGAGAGGTCACAGAAAATGCCTTCAGGGAGTTACAAGCCCGTTCTTTCATAATTGAAAATGCTTTAAGAAGACTACAGACGCTATGCCAACAATGCATAAGACATCATGGTCACCAATTCGAACAGCATTTATAAAATTAGTACCTAGTTAAGTTTGTGTTTTAAGGCTAAGAACAATTCTAGCGTAAAATTGATATATTTATCCATTAGGTTGACTTGTTAATAAATGTTTATATTACTAGATTATTTTTTGGTGCGAGAAGGCATTTAACGTTGATTAATTTGACTGTCATTAATTTAAACAAAAGCCGCCTATGTTAAAAAGTAAATAATTGCATGTTTTAATGCTGTTTATAAAAATAAGTTTCAACTATAATATATTTTTAGAAAGCTCTCAGTGTGGCAAATAATATGACGAAAAAATATACGGGGTGTTCTATTTTAAAAAGTGCAACTTTGGCTAATATCGCAAAGCAGGTAAATCTGAGAAAAATTTTAAGCACGCCCCGGTATTCTGCGTAAAAAGTTCTATAAGGGCCCGTTTTAGTCCTTTCGATAAGTAATCAGATACCTGAGATACGAGGGGTAACCGAAAATACAACATTTTTAAAATCACCCTCTAGCGAAGAAACTAAGAAGGCTAGGACAAATCTGTTAGGAGCATCTTTCGTTTGACAAAAAGTAGCACGGTGTCGCGAAAACCGCATCTTTGGTACTTCACTCATAAGCGAGAAACCCCGTAAAACACACGAAAATAGGACACTATATCTGTAAAAATTTAAATAAATTTAAAATAGGAGGTATTATCATATCATCAGCGATATGAAGTATGGAGTAGGAATTAGCATAATAATAAGTTTCAAATTTTTTTATTTTCACGACCCTTCTTCAGATAGTGGATTTTTAAAATTTAAAAATGATTTTTAAATAAAACCATTGGAGTACAATAAACTATCTTAGACTAAAAAAATATTTTATTTTCAGAGAAGCATTGACAGCGCCACAAATCTATCTTCAATAGGCAGACAATCATCAATGGTAAATAGCGAAGCCAGTAAAAGATGGGTTTACAGTGTTGATGAAACTATTCGAAAAAATTCGTTGCCGAAACCTTCATTAAAGACTAGTCCTTCAGCTGTAGATAATGATAAACCTATTAACAGGTAAGTACCAATTTAATTAATCAGGAAATTTAGCATTTTACCTCGTAATTCTTTGGTCAGGCATGGGTTGACATAAAATTTTAACTAAAGGTAGGAAATAGCCCGAGCAACAAAATCTATATTGAACCAAAGGGCGCCTAAACCATGGATGGTCACCAACCCATCTCGGAAGTGGATTTTTTTACATTCTACCCACAAAAATCAATTAATAATACTAGAAAAAAGTTTTATATTGTTTTTGCAAAACTAATTTTTATTCGCGATTAAAAGAAACAATTTTTGGCAAAAAAATCGACGTTTTTATTGTGGTTTTCGCGAATAATTCGAAAATTATGCATTTTATCAAAAAACTCTAGAAAGTTAAATTGTATCTTTTAAAAAGATAAACAATATTATTGCATTATATTTTTTTATTGATCAGTACAAACCGATATACTGCGTGTTATTGGTTAACTCTTTTGGTTAAATACAGAAGACCACTTTTTATTTATCAATTGTGAAAATATCGATATACTCTACTAAAGAAGTTTTTTGTACAAGGAACCCAACCCCAACTCATATTAAAAACTTTTAAGATTTTAACCATTTTTTTTTACTTTTTTTAAAAAGATAAATGTAGATAATAAATTTTTTAGAAAAAATAATAAACCTAGTCCTTAACAGGACTATTTGTAAAATGTATTTAACTTTTTAACCAAGTACAAAAAGTATGCAGTACACAAATTATTTTGGTACTTAAACAAATAGGTTTTTTACTAGTACAAAATTGTATTAAGGAGCAAAGTAACGGTAGTTAAAGAAGCTTTTACAGCAATGTCGATACAAAAACAGGATAAAAATATATAAGGGTAAGAATTATTAAACCAAGTGACACATGTATAATACTTTTATTTACTTAATTTAATTCTTTTCATCACTTTTAAATACAGCTTTTTTATCTGAACTTCACCCATCATGTATTAAACTGAAAATCCAGTTAGGTTTTAAAATCCAATCTAATAACGGTATTACGATTCCTTAAGGAGTTAAAACTCAAATTTCCAAAATATCTAAATTGAAAGATTGAACCCTCTTACCTATTTTATTAAAGAACTTTGTGACATTAACCGTTTATATCGTTTATAAGAATATTACATTTTATATTTCTGGTCTGATGTTGATAGATCCGAATAACTGTTAATTTATAAAGTTATTGTTTTGTTGCCGCTGTTGGTTGCTCTTTGTAAGTTGTTTAATTTATAAGCATTTTGTTTTTTTTATAGACGTCCATTACATAGGTTTATTTTTTAGATTTAGTTTAATAATAAATAGAAGTATTAAAAAAGGAATACCATTAAAAGTTTTATATTTTTTTTATCTTTATTCGTAAAACACCTTTCCTAAAAGAAAAAAATATGTATCGGGTGCAACTTTTAAATGTTTTATCGTATAAAATAAATAAAAATATTTGTTTGTCGGGTAAATTCTGTATTTTTTGGAATCAGTAATCAAATTTTTATAATCCGTTAAGATTTCGATTAACCGCAAAAAGTATGTTTTTCAAAACTGGAACACCCTGCATATTACATTATCAAATAAATGATCTAACCCAGCTCTTAAATGGTAACACCCCTATGTGGAGCCCCCTGAAAGTTTATGAAAAATTATTTTCGTTGATCGTAAACAAGTTGGGATAAAGTAAAATACGAGCCTGAAATTTCCAAAATTTAAATAAGTACAGAATGTTACAAAAATCATTCGTTCAAGAAATTAGTTGAACAGGTAAAACAAAACCACTGTACTATGGGATAGAAATTAAATTTTTTCTGGACAAAATTCTGAAACTTACCAATCTAACTTACAATGAGGTGTTCTTGACTAAAAAAATAAAAAAATATAATGCTATATTACAGATGGTTTTTGGGGAACGAAAACCTATTACATATAATTATAGATTTACACCCCGCTTAACATCATTATTTTTTATTGTACAAAATAAACTAAAATATCAGCTTGTTTGGTTAATTCGGTAGTTTTCTATACAGTAATCGGATGATTATTATTTCATATGATATACAGGGTACGAAAATAAGTGTGATTATTTTGAAACACTAAAATCACCACCAAAAAGAACGTTTAAAAAGCTTAAAAAATACTACATTTGATATGTCTATCTCAATTAGTTTCAGAAAAATGACCATCCGAATCTAAAGAATAATTTTTAATTATCCTTAGAAACGTAATAAAGTTACATCTACCGCAACTTTCTTTATTTTTTAACATATAAAATAAATAAAAGCACTGTTTTTTGTGCAGATTTTGTAGAATCCGTATCTTTTATCAGAATGCTTTTTTATCTTTTAAGATATACAATGTGGGACAAAAAATAATAATTTTTAAATGGAAAACCTTTGAATTATAAAAAACCTGTATCTGTCCTTACAGTCAGAAGTGGCAAAAAATAGTAAGGCAATTGGTACAAAAACTGATAAAGAAATTTGTAAAAAATGTTTAACAATAGTAGCGAGACTTCGCTGAGATCAGTGCATCGGAAACAAAATAATAGCTTTTATTATTTTATTCTTCTACTTCTTTTTAGTATACTAAGTTAATAATAAACTTAGTAAATTAAGTATTGTATATTTATGTTTACATGGGTAAAAATAATAGAAATTATTGCAAATTTTTCAAAAGCTAAAACACTTTTAATTTCATACTTAATTATTTTTAGTTGTATGATTTTTATTCATTCTTAAAATATCAAAAATCAAGTTTCTTATTAACTCATTAGAAGTCGTCAAATCCTTTTATAATTTTGTGTACATGTAGTTTGGGGTATCTACTTTTAAATACGCTCAGCATGAGCCACTAAAATTTCTAAGTTGCTCTTTCTGTCAAAATAATAGGTTTCTATCCCATAGTGCACTGTTATGGATTGTTTTATTATTTTTGTTAAAAACAAAAGTAGCAGCGATTTTAAAAATTATTACCAACGTTTTGGAAAGTATATCTGAAAATAGCATTTTTAATAGGATTTTTAAAAGATGTCATAAAGTGCCGGATGCATTTAAAACTTTTTATGGAGGCGGAATAACTCCACAAGCCGTATAATATTAATTTTATAATTGAACATTTATCTGATGTTTTGTTATAATAAATAAAATATAATTTTTCATTATTTTAATTCGATTTTATCCCAACTCTTTACGATAAACGAAAACATTTTTCGTAAGCTTTTCAGATAGATGCTACATAAGGGTTGTTGCCATTTATGATTTTAAGTGACTGGGGCTGCAGCTAAGGGGTTAATAAAGGGAATTTGGAAAATATGTCTTTCATATTCCCCCAGGTTTTATGAAAACCATACTTTTTATTTTTGATATGTTTCTTGGTTTTAAAAACGCATCCAGTATGTATTTTAAATATATATGTATATAAAACTAAAAAAAAAATAATTTAAATTTCCATTTAAAACCTACTAAATTTACATTTTACTAATTATTTTAAACGTTAAAACCAATAGAAATTATTTTTTTTTGGGGTTGATTTTGTAGTACTCGTATTTGTCATTAAAAAGATATTATATCTTAAGATATACAGCTTACAACAAATTGTGTATAATTTTTCTAAATACATCATAAAATCAAAAATCTATTTACAACAAGATTATTCACCAGGCAAATTTGTATAACATACTTGATGTTTCGCCGTAAATCCCTTTGCTGCCATATTTTAAACCTCAAAGTATGTAATAGTCTAAGATCCGGCAGTAAGAAAATATACCCTCATCTGTTAATTAAATGAAATAATATTTTCTAGGCAGATTTTAATGTAGTGAATGCAAGTGAACAACATCTGCCAGCATAGGTCTGCTACAAATAATAATATTTAATTAATTAATAGTTAATATATTTATAATTGTTACCCTTACATGTTAATTGCATGAACCAAACTAAAAATTTTCCCATTGTATGTCATAAACCTTGTTGTAGTAGGCACCCATCTCTATAATTATTGCTACACTCACCTGCAGCCAGCAGAGAACAGGTAGATAAATTTAACTTATTTCCCTCATATGTTAATTAAAAAATTCGAGAGTTAAATTAAATCGCGTCGAACACAATAATGTTTGGCTGTTATGTAAAAAGTTGGTGCAGCCAAAGATAAATAATAAAAATAAAAATTTATGGTGAGAGTGGGAGCTCGATGCAAAGAGAGAGACAGAGTAGTACAATTTCGTTCAATGAACAAGACAAGAGTAGATCCCATGCGCGCGCATTATAGACCTTTTTATCCATACTTGAATAGAGAAAAAAGATTAAAGTTAAAGTATAAGAAAGATAAAGATAGAATGATAGCTCAAAGCAAAAAATGTGAATTTTCAAAAATCGAGTTGAGCGTAATCCATTATCTGTCCTGGGTTTTATTTTATCGAAAGAAAATTTTGCCCACAGGTCAGAATGCTGTTGTTTTTGAGCTAATTCGGAAAAATAGAAAAACAGTTATTTACGTTTCAATAGTAAAAAATTGACTGACTTTAAGTCCTAATAACTCCAAAACGGTTTCACCAATAGTCATTGGGTTCGTAGGATATAAAAAGGCCTTTTTTTTAATTGACCGAAAAATTGAATTTTCCACTCAATTTTTAAGCGGAAAATGCTATTTTACAGGACTAATTTACTTTCCGGTCCCTAGTTTACTTTCCGGTCTCTCATTTACTTTCCGGTCCCTGATATCAAAAAATCCTGTTAGCCATGACAAAAATTGTCAGAGTTCAATTGTTACTATTTGACAGTTCAAGATATTGTAAAGTATAGAAGCATCATTTTGCCAAAATGGAGTCAGACATGGAAAATCTAGATGAAATAATTGAAGCAGCCTTGCCTTATTGTCGTTTAAATATAACACTAAAAATTTACACAGTTTTTTTTCCGGTCAATTAAAAAAAATATGTACGATACTCGACCGGAAATAATTTTTACGGGTCTCCTCAAAACTACAGGACTCGCCTACGGCTCGCCCTGTAAATGTTTTTCGTCGACCCGTAAAATACCATTTTCCGGTCTAGTAACGTAAATAACTATTTCGGGCTCAAAACGTCTAAATGGTCTTTTGTTTAAAATGATCCATTTTCTCTTAGAAATTTTTGAATAAAAAAATTACAAAAAATTTGAAATTGTTGCATGTTTTTGTCATTTTTTTTATTTAAAAATTTCTAAGAGAAAATGGAACATTTTTAAACAAAAGACAATTTAGGCGTTTTGAACCCGAAAAGGCCTTTTATATCCTACGAACCCAATGACTATTGGTGAAACCGTTTTGGAGTTATTAGGGATCAAATTCGGTCAATTTTTTACTATTGAAACGTAAATAACTGTTTTTCTATTTTTCCGAATAACCTCAAAAATAACAGCATTCTGACCGGGACTACTTCTGACCTGTGGGCAAAATTTTCTTTTTAAAATAAAACCCCGGACAGATAATGGATTACGCTCACCTCGATTTTTGAAAAGTCACATTTTTTGCTTTGAGCTATCGTTCTATCTTTATCTTTCTTATACTTTAACTTTAATCTTTTTCTCTATTCAAGTATGGATAAAAAGGTCTATAATGCGCGCGCATGGGATCTACTCTTGTCTTGTTCATTGAACGAAATTCTACTACTCTGTCTCTCTCTTCGCATCGAGCTCCCACTCTCACCGTAAATTTTCATTTTTATTATTTATCTTCGGCTGCACCAACTTTTAACATAACAGCCAAACATTATTGTGTTTAAAATTCGACGCGATTCAATTTTAACTGTCGAATTTATATATATATATTATTTTATTTTTTAAAATGAAACACAGTATATTAAATCAACACCAAAAAGATCTTTTAAGAAGCTTAAAAAAATTACCACATTTTATATGTCTATTTCAATTAGTTTCGGAAAAATGACCATCCGAATCTGAAGAATAATTTTTAATTATCCTTAGAAGCGTAATAAAGTAACATCAGCAATAAAATTTTGGATCGTAAATATTGATTTCAGAATTACAGATTAGGGATGCGCGATTTTCATCGGTGATATCAAACCATCGATGTTAGGGAATCGATGGTCGATGTTTTACAAGCTTCTAGGTATAGCCGGCGGTTTTCTATTAAGAAGTATTTAAAATGACACAACCACAAATTTCGTGGATTTTTTTATGATTTACGGTTTGCCGAGAAATAATAAATAGTGTGTTTGTCTCAGGTTTAAATAAGGAGTCTTCCGATCTACCGATTAAATTAGTAAAAACCGCCGGTAATAACAAATTTATTTACATTTTTGGGCGGTTTTTATGAACGTAAATATAAAAAATCGCTGGACGGCGGTTCGCTTCTTATAATTGAGTAAAACCGCCGGCGGTCATTTAGCCAGTGCCTAAAGAAAAATACCACAACTATTTTTTGTATTATTGTTTATATTTAAATAAAAATTATTAACGCCTGTGTCTACCTGGACACATAGCTTGGGATTTCATGGTAAAAAAATTCTCTTATCCAAATACAGAACGTTTCAAAACTTGGTAGGTAGCTAAAATTTTAATAAAATATTCATTTCGATTTTAAGATAACAAATAAAATGTATTTTTTTATTTGAAAGAGTGCACTTTTGCGGTGGTCCCATAAAAAAAATTAGCAGGATCGCGATGGAGAAAGATACTAGACCTATTTTTTTCTTTCTGCCGTACGTTGTTCGTGCGAATAAGCTGCCTCTAGATTGATTAATGCTAAAAAAATAAAGAATAAAGTTCGGTAAAAAAGGATGAGATTAGGGGCGCATTCAGAATAGACAGCCTTGGTGTAAAATAACCCTTTTCAACGAAATAAAAGACAAGCGGGTAGCTGCAGCTCCGTGTGTATCGATTTGCTGCAGACCCGCGTGTATCGATTATATGCTTTTGACAGATATAATGTGTTTTACAAGCGGTTAGCGGCAGCTCCGTGTGTATCGATTTGTTGCAGCCCCGCGTGTATCGATATATATGCTTTTGACAGATATAATATATTCTACAAATGGTAAGTGGCAGCCCCGTATGTATTGATTTATTGCAGCCCTGTGAGTATCGATTTATAAGCTTTTGACCAATTAATGTATTTTATTAGCGGATAGCTGCAGCCTCGTGTGTATCGATTTATTGTAGCCTCGAGTGTATTAATTTATAAGCCTTTGACAAATATAATTTATTCTACAAGCGTTTAGCTGCAGCCCCGTGTGTATCGATTGGTTGCAGCCCCGCGTATATTGATTTAAGAGCTTTTTACAGACAATATAAAAAAACCCAAGACAGAGTATAAATGGGGAGTCATGGTTAGGTAATTCCTTAATTAAACCTCCATTTCTGTCAAAAGCTTATAAATCAATTGACACGGGGCTGCATCTAACCGCTAAAAGTGTTCTAGTAGTGTTTTTTAGTAAATAATTATCGATTTAATAGTAATAATAAACTAAAAAAAATAATTATTTAAAGAAAATAACTGACGCAAAAATAATTAGTAAAACTTACTCAAAAATGTGCTTAACTACTAAATGTTTATTACTAAATAAGATTTTTTCACTACCAACCTAAAATATTGCTATTATTTACTCCAATTACTAATGCCAAAATTAAAATTGTTAATAAATCAATGTTAGCAGTGAAAAAATTCTCTATACATATACATACCTCGGGTGAGAAAGCTATTAGCATTTTTTGAGGTGCGTAGCGCCGAAGGATATAATGTGCATACATTTTTTCGTATTTGTTTTAAAACATCCTGTATTAAATATTATTTTCCACTAATAAAAAATCTATTAGGTTTTTTTGGCAAACAGTAATTACAATTTAAAGTAAATATTTGTCTTTTATATTTTACATAAAATAACTATTCATTAAAATTATACACGTTGTACCGGTTCAAAATTACAATGGCCAATATTTGCCAATAAGTGAATTTCGTACATGCGTTTCCTGTCTAATTTCTACCTGTTAGTGTTTAACACACTGAAACTCCATTGATAGAATGTAGTATGTAGCTGGCAGTACGTGTAGGTATATTATTTTCTTTAGTATGTTTTACACTTTTTCTTTACAAGTGACTGAGGATTAATGCTTCAAAACTGAGTTGCAAAATTTCACCCCAACATACACACTTTCATTCTTACATACATACATACATCATTGTAAGTTAAAAAAGCTTGTTAAAAAATATTAAGCCGCGTATACGTTGAGCGAAAACACATACACATGCGTGAGCAAATGTGGACGTCGCTCTCGTGGCTTCTCGCCGCATGCGTTGCTTCTCGCGAATGACTTGGGCGCGCACTTCTCGAGTCAGCCTGGTGTCGGTTTTTCGAACGCTTCAAAGAAACATGCGTATGCGTTCGCGCTCAGTTTGGACCGAAACAATCGTCTGTTGTTGTATTCTCGGGATTTTTGTAGTGAAAATTTTTGTTTATTGATTAAAAGGAGTGGTCCAATCAAGATTGCCTGGCGCTTATTGACAAGTATGTAGTAACTCAATGAATCGACAACGCAAGACTCATACAACGTTTAGAATTTTTAGGAATATTAAAGTTTGTAGACTCAAAGTCGATTATACATTTTTTTTTACTTTAATACTTTTTTACGCAAAATATGCTTTTTAAGGAAGATATTATATCTGTCTTTTTTGATATACAGTATTAGGTATATAAACAATGTAATTTTAAATATATGTAATGTAAATAGGATGGTAATTTATTTTAAACCTAAAACAAAACTTTGTGTTAAAATATTGAAACACAGGACTATCCAAATTAGAAGTTTGCCATTAGTTACTTTTTATTAGTCATGATACAAAATTATTTAAGTAAGTAAAGAATATTTTATCACCATGAGAATGGCCATTTTTTCAGGACTATTTAAAATTGGATAGGTATATTACATGTGGACTTTTTTAAAGCTATTTTAAAGATTTTCGGTTGGTCATAATTTATGCCTGTGTGTTCTATTTAAAAAAGTGTTACTCTGTAACTCACAAACACGATAATTTTTTATCAAAGGAAAGTGACAAAAATGGAATATCATTTTGTTTTTTACATATAACTTGCATAAACATTATAAATAAGAAACGTTTTGTGGTAAATATTAACAATAACATATTTAAAGATATGTTTTGTAGTTTGGCGGATTCATTTAATGGATGGTAATTATTGGGGTACACGCCAAAAATTAAATTAAAAGTACCAAAAAACGAAGAAAAAAAATTAAAACAAGTAAAAAGATAACTAAAAATCGACGTTTTTGTGGCAAGTCTGCCACCGTTGTCAAGATAAATTGAATAAAAATAATAAAATTAAAAATTTATTATTATTTGGGTTTTAAATTTTTTTTTTTTAGGATATTCTAAAAACTGTTTGACATTAAATGTCAAATATGTTTGTTTGGTTGTAGTGTTATAGTGACATAGATAACTGGTTGCTGGTGTATTTATTGTTTATAATACAAAAAAGGTAAATAGTTAGTTAATTTTTAGTCTTCCTGAAGATACTTCAGTATCAAGCAAAAGCAACTTTTAATTTAATTTTTGGCGTGTACATATTTGTTCTTCATTTTGTAACATTTTTTGTTACATTACGTTTAAAAACACCAACTGATCTTTGTTTTAACCAACTTAAACTTAATTTACTCTCCCAACTTAAACCTGAATCTCCCAACTACCCCGGCATTGGGGGAGCCCACCCCCATATTTACGTATTGAGGTACCTGACGAAAAAAAAATTCTACCCCAAGTACCGAATAGTACAACAATTTAACATTCATTTCAGCTTGACAACATCGTAAATCACAACGGCTTCTTTTAAACGCAATAAATAAAGCGCGAGAAAAGAAAAAGAGTTCCGTACTGCATAAGTCGAAAGCATAATATACGGTACCGGCGGTGACGCCACACGTGCCGCGGTGGAGCCACATATGCATATATAACCAATATTTTTCCAATGCCGATGCCGTGTCGCTATTTTGACCCCAGTGTGGAGTGTTGGTAGAGTGCCAGTGTAGAGCGTCGGTATAGTGTTAGTGCGCTTGCGCAGTTCACAAAACTTAATTTGTAAATATTTACTAAAGTTGGTCGGCTTTAAAATTATGCTATATTAAATAAGTTATTTAGGGATTTCAATTCAACTAATTTATCACACATGCTACAAAACAACACAAAACCAGAAAAAGTTAGCAAAACATCAAAAGACACTAAGAAAAACCAAGTAAACTAAAAATAATTCAAGAAGAACACACGCCGAACGCCAGTCGGCTTTGATCAAATATGGCCGACGACCCAAGAATTTTTGATATTGCGCAAACGCACTAGCACTTTAGATTTGCCTATACCGGGGTCATTTTATGATTTGGCGGTGGTACACAATGTTTATATATTGGCTATACAGGGTGTTCGGAAGGTGAGGTCGAAAGTAATGGGGGTGATAGAGTGAGCCAAAATAATGCTAGTACTTCATATAAAAAAGTTCTATCGCGCTTCGGGGAGATATTCACCTTTAAAGTTGGTATAAAAAAACCTATTTCAATTTTCACTTTTAAACTGTTGCCATACGACCAGAAATATTTGGGCTACTCAATAACCTCATAATAAAGCTTATTTCCGTAGGTACACGGTTGTTCAGTAAGACGGAAATACACAAGGGTGCGATGATTTTTTTAATTTATTTTAACACTGGTGACAAAACCGACGTTTTGCTTTAACTGTCTAATTCCTTCATTGTTTTTGTAAAAAAAAAATATACCTTATTTAAATCGATACCTTGAACCTTTTTCATAAAATCGCATCCAGACATACTAGCATTTTTATGTAATAAAAAATTTATTTTTTGATAAAATTATTAACTTGTGGTAATATTATTAAAAACGGCATTTGATGAGCCCGGCGGTCGTTAGTTTAGTAAACTATTATACAAAAAAAATATACACGGATGGGGTTTCCAAAGGAAAAAATAGACCGACAATTGCATTTTTCAAAAAAAAATAAAATAATTTTTTATAAAAACTTTTGCTTGTAAAAAAATTATTCATGATGAGAAAATGTTGATTGTATATACAGGGTTCGCAAAAACTTTAAAAGCAATATTTTTCTCCAAAAGTAAACTACTTTTACTTTTCATTTTTAAGCAGTATCTTATTGGAAAAATTTATTTAGAATTAAGACTGTAGTCGATAAAAACAATTTTAGTAGTAGTACTAAAGTTTATAATTTTGCGAAAATGCCTTGATCACATCCATTTACAGCTGAAAAATTCTGTTATATAGAAATTTGGGGAAGCTGTGTTTGAAAAGCAAATTTAAGAGTTTTTCAAGTCATTTTATAACAAAAATTTAAAATCATCAATTTTTTATAACTTAAATATTAATTTTCTAAAACTACTTAATACCCCTGTAACAATAATAAAGTAAGTTAAAGTGCTATTTAAAGTATTATTTTTTAAATATTTTGTTAAAAATAAAAATAACGGTAGTTTAAATAAAAATCATGTTTTTCAAGTTTTTGCATACCCTGTATACAAAACTAACATTTTCTCTTCGTGAATCATATTTTTTTACAAGCAAAAGTTTTTACGAAGAATGACTTTTTTTCGAAAAATGAAATTTTGGTTCATTTTTCCTCTTGTAAACCCCATTCGTGGACAGTCAGTAGAAAGGATCTGAGTTTTTTGGAAAGAACCTAAAGCTTTCAAGATATTTAGGCCTATTATTGTCAAGATTTTATGCTCTTCAAAAATATCTTTTTAATTGTAAAATTTCCAAATACAGTATACAGCACATATAATAAGAGGTAACATGAAATACTAAGAATACTTTTTGTTATACTTTGAACCTTTATAACCTACAATTTTTCAGCTCATTTTCTACAAACATATATATATATATATATATATATATATATATATATATATATATATATATATATATATATATATATATATATATATATATATATATATATATATGTATGTGAAGTCTATAAAAAGCAGAAAATACCGCAGATGAAAAGGAACGAAGACCTTTGTCAGTAGGAACCTACGACCCGGAAAAGACCCAGTACAAGAACTATTCAATAGTATAGAAACTGAACGTAGAAAGCTTCAACGGGAAATGGCGGAAATGAATGCCGCATTTCAGGGATATACGTTTGCAGAGCCGGATGCATCAATGGAAAAGAACACAACAACGCATAGAATGTTCGAAGAAGTACACCAAAAGAAACCGACTAGGCAAAATAACGAAACAATGGACTATGAGCTAGCTTACAGGCAGGTAGAAATGCCGCAGAGCAGAAGTAAACCGAGGAGGCTATTCAGCCCCGAAAGGGAAAATTCACCGGAAATACGAAGATCAGCAAGGCACATGTCAGTGACAGAATCATCAGATACGACGGATGACAGGAAACCTGCAACTACAACGCAGATTGTAGGGGTAAGCGCGCAAAATGATAACCAAGCGTTTCTGAGGGACTTTATGACACAATTTACCACAGCAATGACAGAGGCTTTTAAAGAACCAAAAATTACATCGCAATTGGCACCCAGCTATGCCGGTGAGGATACTGAAAACCCGGAGTTGTTTTTGCAAAATATAGAATGGCATTGCCAAAGGATGAAGATACCACAAACAAAATGGAACATTGTGGCATATAAAAATCTAAAAGGACAGGCAGCAAAACGCTTAATCATGTATGGGGATGAAGAAACAAACTGGGAACAATTTAAAGTAGCTTTGTTACGAGCTTTTGACAACTAAAGCATAAGGGACCGATTGCGCTCAGAAATCTATGGACGGGATCAGAAAGCAACCGAACCAGTTGAGGAGTTCATAATCAAGAAATGGAGAATTTGCGCAAGAATGTTGCCACGAGCCACAGAACAGGAGCTTGTACCAATCATATTGGGAAGACTAAGAGGAGAAGTAAGGGCAGCACTCAGAGCTTTTCAATGCAAAGATATGAACGCCTTAATTGAAGCGGCCGTACAGCTAGAAGAAGATTGGAAGCTAGTCAAGCAAGAATCAGAAACACTGGATGAAAAGATCAAGAGGCAAGGTATCACAGATATAACGCTAACAACCGAAGCGGAAGAAATGACCGGTACAACAACAATTCTAATAGAAACAACTATGGCAGATACCAAAATGGCCCGGCAAGAGGTAACAATAGCTCTAATGTAAAATGCTATGGGTGTGGAGGCCCGCATTACCGTCGCGAGTGTCCTAGGGAACGACCGAACCAAAAACAGCTTGCTATTGAACCGGCACCGACGCCGATTGTGGAAGAACCGCCAGAAGACCGTAGCCCTGCCATCATACGACAAACCGACGAGAATCCACCGAAAAAACGCGCGGAATTACTGTTTTATAACGGGGAGATATGCGATGTAGACGAAAGCGACGAGTTAGCCCTAGCCGTCATCCAAGGATTGCATGAACAAATCTACGGACGCATGATCACTGAAGAAGAGTTTCTGGACGAAATTAACGCCGAAACACAAGCTGAGCGTGAACAAGCTGAACAGAGCATAGGCGACGACGAAATAGATATCAAGGAAGAGCCTCTCGAAGACATGGAGGACGAAGGGTTTTTAACACCTGCCCAAATATGCCAAACTTATCGCGATGACATTGCTAAGTTGATTGCAGACGACAAGAAGCGTAGTAAGGAAGAGACCACCGCAAAACCCGAAGAACAGGTAGTCATAGAGGCCATCACAGACATCGCAACCGCTCCACAAAACGTTTCTGAGGAATCATCGGTCCAAGGAACACCAGGAAGCTTCAGCACAGAACAACCACTGACACAATCATTCACATTAGCGCCTGATTATAACCCGTGGGAGTCAGACATATCGCAAGAATCACAGGACTTTCCCATCGATGACCTGGAGGGCTATTGTGACTCCAGCTCTGGACAATGACAATAAATCGCCAGTCAGGAAAACGCACCGTTATCAGGCGCTAATGTGAATAATTGTGTGTCAGTGGTTGTTCTGCTGTTCTTCAGCACGTGAGGCAGCTACCTGCAACTGTTACATAATGTCTCCCATGAGTGGCTTAGTGAGTGCCTTCCTTTACCTTCGTAGATCCGGAAACTTAACATTTCGTTACGTCATAGTCAGTTAGCTATTCCGTTGTGGTCTGTTGAGGCTGTTATCAGATATTCCTGGTCCGCCTCGCGGCGACATTAGGTATTGTTATTTCCTTTAATCTGATAACGTCTTTTTCGTCCTGGCGCTTTCTTTCTTGTCTTCTATGTTGACGCGTGTGTTTGTTATACCATGATTCAAGAAAGCGCACCTGGTTACCCGCTTTCTGTTCCCAGATTTTTGTCCAATACCCTCAATAATATCCTTTTATTCCCACAACTCGATTGCACCCAAAGCACAAATGCCATCCTCAGCTTTGTTATCATTGCCCCTTGCCGTTGAGTCTCACTGATACTATGAGTGATAAGTCTAAATCCATTTCGTTGGATTGTGTCATACTAGGGTCATCATCTAGTAGGAGTAATTTTTGTATTTGTATTAGTTTTTGCACAGGGACATTTTTTGATAACATTAGTAGGGTATAAATGGGTACGCACCGAACCCAGCACCCAATTAACATAAATTAAACATAAATTAAACATAAATTAAACAGGTGTACAGTAAGCGGACCCAGATAAAGGGTTTCTTTTTATGTCCATGAGAAAAAGCCACAGGTGTTTTTTGACCATTCAGTGTTAACCTTGAATTGTGCTTTTAGGGTGTACCGTTTTTGATGCACCTGTGGCGTGGGTTATTATGTGTTTTTAATAACCCAAAGAATTTAAATTTATTGCGTCCTTTGTTTATTCACACAAGCCCTCATTCTAAAGTTTTTCGTGAGATTATGTCTTTGATAAAAAATATATTTGTAGATTTAATTTGAAAGCTATGGGTAGTTTTTTTAATAGGGATTGTCCTAGACTATAAAAAGTGTGGGTTTTTTAAATGTGTTAGTATACATTAAATTTTAAGAAACAATTTTTGGTGGATTTAATCAGAAAGCAGCAGGTGTTCATTTAACCTTGAAAATGTGTTCATGAGTTTTTATAGCCCGCCTTATCCTTGACCATGTATTTATAAGGAGGCGATGTAGGGTGGAGTCTTTACTTCTTCATATGTCACATTATTATTCGGACGTTTGAGCCAAGAGAGGTTATACATATTGTGTTAATTTCGTCAGTTAGTAAAAAGTGTTACTTTGAAAATGTCTCAGTATGTGTGTGAAAAGTGTCAAGTTACTTTTACTCGTTCATATTCCTTGACTCGTCATATGATGCACTCCTGTCCATATCGATGTGTTGATACAAATATGGCTGGACCGAGTAAAAAAAGGAAGATATCTGTATCGCCATCTACACCTTTGAAAATGTCTCAGTACGTGTGTGAAAAGTGTCAAGTTACTTTTACTTATTCATATTCTTTGACTCGTCATATGATGCACTCCTGTCCATATCGATGTGTTGATACAAATATGGCTGGACCGAGTAAAAAAGGAAGATATCTGTATCGTCATCTACACCATGCCTGCAGTCCTGTGATTTATGTAATGTGATGGTGCCGCAAAACCAGATAATGGCTCATCAAAGGACATTAGAACACCGTAATAAATCTCGTGTTCCTGTTTCGCAAGGTGTGCTGCGTGTTAAATGTGCATTTAAAAATCGCATTGAATCCTACCATATATGCAGCGACAATGATCATATCGACTACAAATCATTTTTTGACTCAATAAAAGACCGAGTATTGAGTGTTATTAATAATGCTTTGCAGATACACCAATCTATAAAAATAAATATGGTTGTTGTTGCACGTTACCATCTACCATCACAGGACACCTATGATCACAAATCATTTAATACATGTAATGAGGTCGTAACAGTGGCAAGTGACCTTAACGAAGTCTACAACCTTTTCGTCGAGGTCATGAAAACACAGTCCACCGAGTTCCAGGAAAGAGATTCAGGTATGTAAAATTAAATGTGATATATTTAACATAATTATTTATTAGGGTGTTTCATTTAAAATTTTCGATTTTTTTCTTTGGGGTCACATGAAAATTTTTATTTAATTTTTTTGGGTTGAAACAGAAATGAGCCCTTAATTTTAATACTAAGCACTTCCTTTTTTTGTTTAATTTAAAATTCTCTCATTTAAAAATCATGTATTTTTAGTTATTTTTAAGCTATAGTGTTTATCACCATAATTTTTACAGAGTATTCGTGGTTTTAAAAGGTCCTACAACATTTTTTTATATATGTAAAAAGATGAAAAATTACTTTTGGTGCTACTACAATCAACTTAAAATGATGTAGAGCTTTTAACACCGCGAATACTCTGTTCAAATTAAAGGTTTTTTCAAAAAAAAACAACCAATGTCAAGTTTTAAATATTTCAGGATAATAAAAAAACTTTATCAAACGAACATACCTATATGGCTAACTATATATATATTTTTTGTAATATGTACAAAAACATAATATGTATTTTACGTATTTATGGATATATTTGAAGGTTCTATAAGCATCAGTTTTTTTTTTGTAAATTAGGAACAAAAACTCGACATTGGCGCAATATTAAAAATGATATTGGTTGTTTTTTCACAAAAAAACCTTTATTATGTTAAACGGAAGTACTTACAATTAAAATTAGGGGGTCAATTCTTTTTCGACTCAAAAACAAAAAAAATCATGTGTCCGCGAAAAAAAAATAAAAGTTTTAAATATTAAAAAGATTTGAATAGAACAAAATTTCTATATATATATATATATATATATATATATATATATATATATTTATATATATATATATTTTTTTTTTTTTTTTGTAGGATGGGCTTTGGAAAAAATTCTTTATCTTGAAGTAAACATTAATAAGTTCTCACCTATGGGCGGATCATCCTATGTCAAGTTGCCCACATTTATACAAAAAAAATGCAGTAGTCAATGTTTATAATCAAGACGAATGTTGTTTTGCATGGGCTATAACGTCAGCACTCTATCCTGCGGCGGCTGCGGTCTCGGGAATTGGTTCATACCCACATTATTCTACAGTGTTAAATTTAGCAGGTATGGATTTTCCAGTAAAATTAAGGGATATAACAAAGTTTGAAGAGTTAAATAATATTTCAGTAAATGTATATGGTTTGGAGTCTAAATTTGAAAACAATACCTTAACGTATAATGTTGTTGGTCCGTTATGGTATGCTAAAACAAAACTTCAAACACATGTAAATTTACTTTTAATTACAAAAGATTGCGATGTTAAGGGCGATCCCAACCATATATGTGACAGAGTGTGTTCAACAAATCATTATTGTTGGATAAAAGATTTATCTAGATTGGTTTCATCACAAGTATCCAACCACCGTGAAAAAAAGCATTTCTGTGATGGTTGTTTGATTTATTTTTACAAAGCATCTGATTTATTACAACACCAATCAAATGATTGTAACCATATTGTTACTTTAACTCCATCAAATGAAACTAGAATAGACAAATTTGGCAAGGCTGTACCCGAAAACATTTTAAAATTTGAAAACATTGAAAAACAAATGCGAGTTCCCTTTGTGGTTTATGCTGATTTTGAATCAATTTTAAAACCAGTAGTGGCCCCACAGCCAGATCCACGAAAAGCTTTTACTATTAATGATTGTAAACATGAGCCATATTCTTTCGCATACTTCATAAAATGTTCCTTTAATGACTCCCTTTCAAAACTTGAGCTATATCGGGGTAATGATGCGGCCAAAGTTTTTGTTGATCGCCTTGAAATAGATCTGAGACATTTATATAACACATATTTAAAAAACATTGTGCCTATGACTCCTTTAACAGCTGAGGAAGAAAATATTTTTCAAAACGCTACAGTATGTAGTATTTGTGAAAAACCGTTTTTAAATTCAGATGTTAAAGTTAGAGATCACTGCCATATAACCGGTAAAATACGACCTGGGGCCGCACATTCCATCTGTAATTTAAATTATAAGGTACCCACTTTCACCCCAATAATTTTACACAATTTAGGGGGTATGACTGTCACATGTTTATCAAAGAATTGTGTAGGTATGGGGACAAAATTAGTGTTATAGCTCAAAGTAAAGAAAAGTATATATCATTTACGAAGAGTATTTATATGCATGATTATTTAGATGCTAAAACTGGTACAATAAAAAGAAATATTTAAAATTAAAGTTTTTAGATAGTTTTAAATTTTTATCTTCGTCTTTGGAAAATTTGGGAAAGGGTTTAAGCAATGATGAGTTTAGGGAAACACGAAAATTTTTTGCAAATGACGAACAGTTCCAACTGATGCGTCAAAAGGTGTTTTTCCCTATAGTTTTATTGATTCAATTGAAAAAATGAAACAAAAAAACCTTCCAACAAAAGATCAGTTTTTTGATACTTTGAATAAGGAACACATAAGCGATGAAAGCTATGAACGAGCAAAAAGAGTATGGCAATTGTTTCAATGCAATAATTTAGGTGATTACTCAGATTTATATTTAAAATCCGACGTATTGTTGCTGTGTGATATATTCGAGCAATTTCGCAATACGTGTTTAAAAGTCTATAAACTGGACGCAGCACATTATGTCAGCCTGCCTAGTTTGTCTCTCGATTGTATGTTGCGTTTCTGTTCGGTAGAGTTAGAACTTTTAACAGACATTGACATGCTCAATTTTTTCAAAAAGGAATTCGCGGTGGTATAAGTCAGTGTACGGAAAGGAAGCATATTGCCAATAATAAATATCTTCCAAACTACGACCCCACAAAACCGTCATCATTTATTACATATTTAGATGCAACAAATCTTTATGGCCATAGTATGTCTCAGGCATTACCATTTGCTGGTTTTAGATGGTTGTCTGAAAACGAAATTTTAAATTTAAATATTATGGCCGTAGAAGACGATAGCCCACAAGGATACGTTTTAGAAGTAGATGTACATTACCCACAAGAGTTACATGACGCGCATTCAGATCTACCATTTTTAGTAGAAAACATCGTCCCACCAATAGAAACAGCCAAAACTAAGAAATTAATCCCTAATTTAAACGATAAAAAACGGTATGTTGTCCACTACAGAACTTTAAAACAAGCAATAAACAATGGGTTAATGGTAATGCGAACATACAGAATTTTAACATTCCAACAATCAAAGTGGTTAAAGAAATATATTGATTTTAATACGGTTTTGCGGAATTCGGCAACAACAAAGTTTGGTAGAGATTTATTTAAATTATTTAATAATGCTGTTTTTGGAAAAACAATGGAAAATGTTGATAACCGCAAAGACATACGATTAATTACTAAATGGGACAATTCCATCGGTAAAATTGGAGCGCGAGCATTAATTGCTCGACCCAACTTTAATACTTGTTCCATTTTTACCGAAGACTTTGTTGCCATTCATATGTCTAAACTTAAAGTTGTGTATAATAAACCAATATACATAGGGTTTTCCATACTTGACATTTCAAAAACAGTCATGTATGATTTTTTTATAATTTTATTAAGCAAAAATTTGGTAATAATGCATCTTTACTTTACACTGACACGGATTCTCTTATTTTAAAAGTGTTCACCGATGACTTCTATAGCGTAATTTTGGAAAACCCTGAAAAATTCGATACATCAAACTTTCCACAACAAAACCCATATAATATAATTAAAAGCGAATCGGTGCCGGGTAAGATGAAAGACGAATTTTCGGGTGACCCAATTGTTAGTTTTTATGGCACCGGGGCTAAAGCTTATTATGTTAAGTCTTTAAACAGTGAATTAAAAAAGCTAAAGGCATTAAAAAGTCGGTTATCGAAAAGGAACTTCATATAGAAGACTATAGAAACATTGTTGAGCATGGCGGGTTAATTTTTCGAAAAATGAGAACTTTTCGTAGCGAATTACATGACGTTTATACAAAGCTAATAAATAAGGTAGCTTTGACTGATACAGATGATAAGCGTTATGTAATTCCTGAATCTACCAAAACTCTACCTTGGGGTCACGCAGACATACAATTTTATAAAACTGACCCCAATGAAAATATCAACAACTTACAAGTTGTATTAGAATCGTTTTTAACAGATGAGCAAAAATTACAAGCTCTATTAGGGGTGTTTGAAACGTTTCTTTCACAACAAAATGAAGACTGAAAAATCCATACCTAAAAACTTTTGTATTTTAAATTAATTTATTTTTTATTTAGAGTTAAACTTGTTATCCATTTGTTAAATTATATATTATTTATCTATTTATTTATTTAGTTCTTTACAGCACATTGTAAATAAATAAATAAAAAATTATTTGTAAAACTTTACGCTTTACTCATATACTCTGTACCATAAATATTTTTTATCAATGTGTATGTAAGAAAATAGTAGAATCTTTAAGTAGTTTTAAATTTAGTGATTTTTATGTATTGAAAATGCTATTTTTTCTTTACCCATTACTCTGTACCATAAATATTTTTTATCAATGTGTATGTAAGAAAATAGTAGAATCTTTAAGTAGTTTTAAATTTAGTGATTTTTATGTATTGAAAATGCTATTTTTCTTTACCCATTACTCTGTACCATAAATATTTTTTATCAATGTGTATGTAAGAAAATAGTAGAATCTTTAAGTAGTTTTAAATTTATAACACATTTAAAAAACCCACACTTTTTATAGTCTAGAACAATCCCTAATATTTCTTCTTAAATTTTAATACATTTCAAAACACAAAGTAAAAAATAAAATATTTTAACCATACAAGTAAACAATGTGTTTTATTTCAAAATGTTAGGGTGTGTTTTAAATTTATTTATATAAAAAACCTAACTACAACAGTAATTTATAAAAATTTTTAGATATGAACACCAGGAGGATTTGAATTATTTACATACCTAAAAATCCGCAAGCAATAATTGCCAAAACAAGACAGTAGCTTCAACTTAACTTTATCCACAAACATAATCATTTAAATTAAAAATACCATTATTCCAACACAAAATTCAATTAACAAAAAAACAACTTTAATTTTACGCCATGTTTTGTTTTTTTTTTTTGTCAACTGTACCTGTCTTGTCATTTTTTAGCGGTGTTGCCCATAGATAACCTATATTTAGGCATTTTCAAATATTGATCTTGGGTTAGCCCGATCCATGAAACCCATTCAAAAAAAGGGTTCGGCCAGTATCTACCCATGTTCATAAAGTGATCGGATCCTTAACTCGGGTTGGATCCTGCTGACC
Source organism: Listronotus bonariensis (assembly GCA_014170235.1). Taxonomy (NCBI): domain Eukaryota; kingdom Metazoa; phylum Arthropoda; class Insecta; order Coleoptera; family Curculionidae; genus Listronotus; species Listronotus bonariensis. The sequence goes on along the minus strand of JACEGR010003056.1, from coordinate 7,431 downwards.
CAGGTTAAAGTCGAGGTTAGTCGGGTTAAACAGAAGTGTCTAAATCAGCTGTTTCATTTTATGGGTTTTAATGATTTATCTCGTGTTTATTACAAGTGGAAAAAGTATAAAAATAATAATTTCATAATTATGGATTATTTACAGCTTAAATATTGTGAAAATGTTTAAAAATAAGTGCACGACCAAAACCAAGCAAAAAGGTTATGTTTTGTTTTGACACAAAGTCGATGAATGAACATAACCCAATGGGTTTCGTCATTTTAACCTTACATCACGTTTTGAGTGTTATGCACCTTAACTACTCCGTTTTTCTTTCCCCTTACCCCTCATGCGTCACCCCCTCTTTTGGTTTTCGTGCTCAAAACATGTTTTTTATGGTTAAGGATGGATTTTTAAAATTATTTGTTTGAAATGGAATTGGATATTAAAAAGAGATTATTGTTTTAAAGCTAAGAAAGGTTAAAAACTAAATTTTAAAATTTATTAAAGTTATCTCTCTTTCCTTGTCTAGGGATGCGTTCCAGCAACTAACTTTTTATAGTAGTTCAAGAGCTTCAAGCTCTGGAGCGTGATGCACAAAAATTTTCACCACCGGAAAACCACTCTAACATTGTGTTTTGGTTGGTTCTGTAGCATAAATGGAATACGCTAAAACTGATTTTAGGAATACAGCAGTGATACAGCAAAACTAACCTCTAAATAATACATAATAAAGAATCTCTGAAAGAATTTAAAAAATTTGGTGTTGCCTTGTAACAAAGCTATAAAATCAGACAAGCAATCAATAAAAAATAAAACACAGTAATATTTATGTTGTTATGAATAGGAGAGAAATTTTATTACAAAATGAAGACATTGATAGATATTAAAACCAGCTAAGTATACATATATACTATAAATTGTCTCCAAATTATTACGGCTTACACATTCTATCTATTTTAGAGCTAGAATGTTTCAATATTTAAAAAAAAGACTCTGATGGTGGGTAGAACTCTGCAGGTAGAAGATATATTATAATCAATCGAGAGACGCAATTTGCAACGGAACCAAAAAATATATGAATAATACCGGTGGAAGCTAGGAAAAAATAAATATTATGCACCATTAACATGTACTACCACAAGGTAATATAAAAATCAGTTCTAAGCCTAAAATCTCTAGTTTTAAATGAGAATATAGTCAAAGAATGGGTTAAATTAGCACAAAAGTTCAATAAGCACCCAAAATTTACATGTATTACCCGATTCCGTATTTGGGTTTTATTAAATATTAGAAAGTAGACTTTTCTGAGTTTTTACTCTGTGTAAATTCATGTAGAAAAGTTAACAAAATAAAATTAAAAAGAAGAGGTGCATGCGCCAGAATATATTATTTTTCCAGTCAAATGGTAAATAATAAAGGTATTTTAGAGTGCATTGCGGTAGTAACTTATCCTATTTTTCTTTTTTTTTTTTTTGTTTGGGGAATTAAAAGACAAATTGATATATAAACTTCACATTTATTGGTTAATTTATTTTAATACATTGTTTATACATGTATATAGAGAGTTAAACATAAAAATATCTTATACATTGTTTATATATGCATATAGAGAGTTAAACATAAAAAATATCTTAAAAATTTAATTACAATGGGTTATTTGTGACGGTACCATTTAAAATATTGTAAGAAACGAATGAATCATGTATAATTAATGCATTTACTTTAGTATCTCTAGGAAACTGGCTTTTGTTTGTTTGAAACTCTAACTTTACATCAACTGATGAACTCTTAATGCTTTCAGGCTGGCGGCTGCAGTCAATAACAAACACTGGATTGTCCAAATACTCTTTTAAGTCCATCATAGGATTAGAATCACGCCCATAATAACTATTTTGGAAGTTTTCGTAAGTATAATAGGCTGGTCCAATAATTTTCTTTGAAAAATCCATATTCCATCTTTCATAAGGATATACTGTAGAGTTTAAGTAAAGCCTAACATTACTTATATCTGCAGAAGTAAATTGAGTTGCCTCTTTTTCTTTCGTGTCAATATTGCTATTGTTTTGAAAAGAAATTATTATGTACCGTGGTTTTTCCAAACTAGTGCTCGTTCTAACAGCCCAAACATCTGATGACGTTTGTCGAAGAGTTGGAAGCTGGTATAAATCCCAATTTCTGTAAGACATCTTAATATTTGCACTACCTTTATTTATACGAGACATAATTTTTAACTTTTGGCGGTCATCTGGAATAATATGTCGAATTTTCCATTCTATTTTATTTATTTCTATATCTGCATCACATTCCCCAACATAAGAATTTTTGAATGTACGGGAAATAATTAAAATTAACTCCTGCTTAATGTTAAAAATTCCTTTTTGATAATCTTCGGCAAATCCCATAAGATATTTTAATGGTAATTTACCTGAAAAGACATCACTTAAATTATCCAAAATGGGTTGATTTTTCGGTTAAACCCCAACCCATCGGTAAAAGACTTTTTGCTTGATGTGAACCGAATGAAACCAAGGTTTTTAACGTAGTTGTGATTCCGGGTTTTCGCACTACTGCAATTTGTTCTCCGCCCATTTCATAACGAATTTCATCAAATAGAAAGGCTAGGGCATTATTTGACAACCAACATTTTTTTGTTGCATCTTTAGGCTTGAAGGTACCTTCAATATAAATATAGCTTTCAGATATGTCCAAAATTATATCTTGAAAATGTACTGGTATGCGTATTTCGTCGGAATTTTCAAAAGTGGGGGATCCGTATGCTTTGTATGTATATTCTTGTAAACTTATAATTGAGTTATCTAGGATAGGTTCATTGAAAACTTCGATTTTGTCACTGGTCATAAACATTATTTATTTATTTTTTGGTTTTAACCCAATCGACTTTAAAAAAATAAATCCTTTTTGAGAGCCGCTGTTTTTGGTGATGTCCTTCCACCTTAAGATTCGAACTATGAGTGACTGCTGAATGAGTTGTTTTTTTATTTTTATTCTTTTGTTGACTTGAAGACAGCAAGTGTAATTGTCTATTAAAGCAAAACCCCATAATTATGTGATTTTTTTAATTCCAATTTGACAATAATTTTCTCTCCTCGAAAATCTATTAGGCTACCTGCGTCGTCCAAGATACGTAGTGTAATGTTATCTATAAACTGACGACCGTTGGGAGTAAGTGGCATATAAATAATATTTTGAGGCTCTTTTGTTATTTTATAACCCGGCTCGACATCAATGTCAAATTCATATAATATATGACACTCCTTTGAATTTAAATGAGCCCCCGTCGTAACATTACAATCAATGCGTATTAAACGCACACTCATAATGTCAACTTGTGAAGTCGATTCATATTTTTGTCCGCTTTTTAATAAACTGGCATCAAAACCGATTATTTTACCAATGCTGTTTTCACAATCAAAATCGATTATGTATTTTGACTTAATTTCACACTTTAAGGTGTTATTATTGGGTATTAATGATAAAATTTTGTCGTCTTGATCGTTAGTTGATACTTGTAATGCAGCAACCATAGCTTTTTCAATATCGCTTATTTCATAGGCTCCGGGTGTTATTTTTAATATGATTGATCTTTTTCCTTTTTCTTTTCTGTATGAAAAACAGTTGTTTTTTTCATTAACATTGAAAATAGAATTGTAACTATAAAACCCCAATAGTGCCAAACCATACTGGCTTGATGCATTCAACTCGATTGGTGGGTAAAAATTTGAGCTTAAGACACTATTTCGCCCCGTCAGGGTGGATGTGTGAGACATGACTGAGGTTAGTTTAAAGTTTGTAGGTATTTTATTGCTGCTTACAACAATTTAAACAATTCAAACTTTTAAATCTCTTTCTTGATTTTGATGACTTTATGGTGCTTTCTGCGTGAATATGTATATCCTTTACTTTACAATAACAGCAGAAAAGCCTTTTTGCTCTACAAATCTCAGGATTACCTTTTTCTGTAATGGTTTTTGTTTATACTGTTCAGTACAATATTGGTATTTTAGTATATCAATATCATTTTTCAAATGTTCAGGCAATTTATCCCATACTAAGGCGATCTCTTTTGAAGCACAAGCAATCATTACTTCTTTTGGCATGTTTTCCAGTTCCATTGGGGTCATATTCAGTAAGCTGTTATCACACCGAGAAAAGGCTTTTAGGGAAAAATACATTTTCTTATAGTTTTCACGATCCGTCTTGGGGTTTAAAGCCATATTATTGCTTATATAAAATATTGTTTATTTCGACAGAAACTGTAAGCACAAATGTCCACACCAGACTGTACCAAATTTTTGTTGTCGTTCATATGTATACTCAATATGTTTTGTTGCTTCAGGACCGATTTTTAGATATTTTATTAATTCCAATGGGGGTTTTAAGTCACCAAAGCTATCGTAATATGTTACATGTGACCCCAGCTTTTTATAGGCCACCCAGTGAGTCCCCACTCCTGCATACTGTCCAAATTAACAATTGCTGATTCATATCGTTTAGGTCCACGTGAAGGCAAAAAATCACGCATAAATACACCTCTAAAATGGGGTATTTTTATTATGGCTGCATATTGCTCCAAATCTAAATTGGATAATGGACGTTGGGGTAGGGACTTTATTAGTTTTTTGATTGTTTTTTATTACTCATGTATAATCCTAACCCAGATCGGTATGGTTTAAGAAAGAGACCGGAACCACTTGTTGATTTTAGTTGTAATGATGACCCAGTTTTGTTTTGTTTCTCATTTTTTACTGATTTTAATGCACGTACAATACCTGCTGCTCCACCTGCCAAAGATCCTAAAGCCGAAAGCCCCGCAAATATTGGAATTAAAGGTAATAAACCACCCTGCTTCGGTATCGGTATAATTCGAGGAGTACGAATTTTCCGTTTACCACCCGCCGCTTTTAAAGTTCTACGTGCTGCACTAAATGCAATTTTTGATGCTTTCATTAGATTTTTCAATAAGTTTTTACCACCAGCCTTTTGTAATTCCGAACGTATGGGATGCCTAAGAGCTGATCCAAATGACACTTTTTGTACACGCTTACATTTACGTTTTCTTTTACACGATGATTTTCTTTTTTCACACTTTTTCTAACACCCATACCAAAACGCTGCTTAGCTTTCATTATATTTGTAACTAACCAAGCAGCAGCTTTTTCACTAGCGCTTGCTTCTTTTGCTTTCACTCTCTCCCAAGCCCGCTGTTCTAACTCGTAATCCGCCTGATGTCGTACCTTTAAATTCTTTTTATTATTTAAATAGGATATATCGTGTTTTCTGCATGCAGCATCTAATGGATTAATCCCTTGATCACCTCTAGCTACCCGCTTTTTAACTTTAGTACCTGGACCACAATATTGATAACCAGGTATATGTAATTCAAAAGGAAGTCTATTAATTAGGGTATTAATTAAACCTTTCCCAGTCTTATTTGAATATCGAGACCGTCCACTTCGTTTGGCGAGTGGCATCTGACTGATTTAAATTATAAAGTGTTATTTATTTTTATTTGAAATATGCGTATTGTAGACCTAAAACAAAAGTTTCATATTGATAACTTGGATGAAAAAGTCGGGTCGGGTCAAACAGGAACATATTTTAGAAAACACGGCCCTTTATTTCCAATATCAATACGTGGCTTACTCATTGGACCGTCTAATTGTGGGAAAACAAATGTTATGATTTCGCTGCTTACACACCCTATGGGATTACGCTTTGAAAATGTTTATATCTATTCAAAATCATTGTATCAGCCAAAATATGAGTATTTAAAAAAATTCTATCACCCATAAAAGGACTTGGCTACTACACATTTAGTGATGCAGCAAATATTGTACAACCGTCAGATGCAAAACCAAACTCTATTTTTATCTTTGACGATGTAATGTGTGAAAATCAAGATGTAATACGTTCATATTTTTAGTATGGGACGTCATAAAAATGTAGATGCTTTTTATTTAGCCCAAACCTATTCAAGAGTTCCAAAGCAACTAGTACGTGACAATGCTAATTTCATTATTATGTTTAAACAGGATGAAATGAATTTACGTCACATTTTCTCGGATCATGTTGCACCTGATATCACTTTTCAACAATTTCAAGAGATGTGCTCTAAATGTTGGGATAATAAATATGGTTTTTTGGTCATTGATAAGGATAGCGACTTAAACTCGGGTAGGTACCGAAGAGGATTCGATAGCTATATATATGTATGATATTAAAAGAAAATATTCATTACGTCATTAAAGGACCTGGGAACAACGTGATCATTAATATGAATGAACAAATTGATTTAAAACGAAAGTTAATTGAGGTTACCGATGCTGTAAGAAAAAATTTAAACAAATTAAAGCGGCAAATGTGAAAGATAACTTTGAATTGGAGAAATTTTATGAGCCCATTTCCAAACCGTTGACATCTATATCTAACGCTGTAAAGCAGCAGCACCTACAGACGGGTCATCATCAAAGATCTAACGTATTAGCAACAACACAAACTAGCAGTACGAGCACACCCACACTAGGTTTAGCTGAAAAGTCATCAAGTACAATACAATCTTCAACTCCATTTCAAGATTATCCCAAGACAAAAAAAGTCTCTTTACATCGAACGAACAATTAGAAGATGTCTCAAACCCGTTTTTTACACCAAAAATCAAAGTGTTGATGACACAAATTTATTAACACCGTCTCCGTCAACCAAGTCGACGTCATCTTACCTGTCAAGTGGTAAACCATCACAGAAAAGTCTTGATTTTTATTTAAATGGGCTACATAATAAACCTTCTTTATATGATACCGTTTATGGGATACATAAAAAACAAGATAAAAAAAATTGTATATGGGTAAACTAGAAGTAAGGTTTAAAAATGGCAAAGTATTATTGTACAACCAAAATAAAAATGTTGCCACATTTGATGGTGAACATGAGCTTTACGACTTGTTATTTTTAAAAACCCCCATATTAGGTAGAGAGAGTGAGATAAGTGAACATGTTCTACAAAGTTATAAAAATATGTTGGAACTGACTGATGCCGCTTACGATGCTTATAATGCTCAAAAAGGGTTAAGGGAAACCAAATGGAAAAAGTACAATCAAATTATAAAACCTTTGTTGACAGGAGCTAAATTAGGTGGTTCAATACGACGAAAACTACAAAAAGTAGAATTGCTTTAAAATTCCATTTACCATCAAAAAAACACCTTTCTTCGAATCAGTCCGAATATGTCTATTGGAATAAACCTAAGGAGTTAGTAGACCGGTTACGATTGTTGGTTAGCTCAACTATGGCCGGTCATACTGGACATAACAATGAAATTTTGTCAATTATAGAGGAGCTTCGTGAAGAAGGTATTGTTTATTAACCAAGTCATTTACTTATTTTCATCAGTAAATAACGCAACACTATAGCAGAAGATATGGATTGGA